>VZUI01047874.1:0-33755 GCA_013401135.1 Cettia cetti | reverse complement strand
CGGGGCTCGCCGCCGCGGGCCGCCCTGCGCGGAGGGCGCTCGGGGGAAGGCGGCCGCTCGCCCAGGGCGCTGAACAGCGTCTGCTCATCCCCGCGGCCGCCTATGGAGTCCTTGAGGCCCGGCCGCTTCCTGTAGCTGAGGGAGCTCAACACCGACACCGGCCGCTCCTCGGGCTCGGGGCCGTCCGGCGGGGCTGACCTGCGCCGCGGCACCGCGGCCCCGCACGCACCGGGGAGACAAGAGAGACACGGAGATGAGCGGGAGAAGGGGGGGCCGGCGAGGCGGCCTCGGCAATTTGCGTCAGCGGGAAACGGCATCGTGGAAAAATGTCATGTAAATGTGGGAATTGTTCTAGCCCAGCACTTTGATTCCCCTTTAAAGTGTTGCCTCCAATTTATTTCATTGTTGGCTACCTGGAGCCGCTGCGTTTGATTCCCGACTTCAGAAAAGGTGGAATTATCTCCAATAACAAAATGTTTTACATCTGCACCGCTGAATAAATTAAACCAATTAACAGAAACCGGCTCAGATCTTTCCCCCCTGCTCGGCAGAGGGAGGGAGTCCCCTGGGACTCCTGGAGCCCTGCTAGGAAATTGGGTTTGGATAAAAGCAATCTGCGCTCAGCAGGCAAGCGTTTTCCAAGGGGAAGGGAAGTGAGGCTGTGTACCTCAGCCCCATGCCATGGGTACACCTGGGCATGTTTCCCACCACTGAGAGGTGTGGGGAGGGATGTGTGGGGCTGCAGAGGAGGGCAGAATAGAACAGGGAATCAGTCCTGGAGTGATGGAATGCTGCACAGAGCTAAAGCCCAGCACTGCAAACCCTGGGGAGGCAGATGGGGTAGGGGCTGTGGATGCCCCATATGCATCCAGGGTGGGATGAGGGAATGGGGACCAAGGAGGTCCCCTTGGGAAGGGGGACATGTGTCCCCAGTGGAGACAGAGCTGCTTACCAGCATTAACCCTTCCCATTCAAGCACCAGGTGGGAACACAGCACCAAATGCCACATCCCACAGGCACCCACCCAGCCCTGTCCATGCCCCAGCATAGCTCAGCCCATGCCCAGCCCTGCACCCACCTGCTGCCCTTCAGGCTGCCATCATCCGAGAGCGCTTTGGAGGAGCCTTTGTTCTTGGAGAGCCAAGACTTCACCCCATCCACGCGCTCCTCCAGCTCCGAGTCCACATCTGAGTCACCATCGCTGCCGGAGGAGCGGGTCAGGGTGGAAGAAAGCAAGAGGTCAGCAAGGAGCAGTGAGTTTTTGGGTGCTGGAGAGATGGAAGGCACTGAATCCCTCCAGTACCCACTGTGTGTACTCTGGCACGGGTGAAACCTCATCCTATGGTTCTGCTCCATCTCTGGGACATAATCTGCACACACATGGTTAACTTGCAAGCCAGGGGCTCCCTGAAGCACCCCCAAACCACCCCCGTGGCTGCCCAAGGGGCTCCTGCCACCCTCTGCCCAACATCTCCCCATCACTGCACGACTCCAGAGCTGGAGACAGCAAGGCCTGGCTTTGGGGCAACACGCAGGGCACAGCTCTGGAACCACAGGAGATTTCCAGCTCCAGGATTGGGAAGGAAATAAGTGGGTTCATTTTATAGGCTGCCGTCGAGTGCAGAATTACAGCGAGGAAGAGCAATGCTGATGGCCCCGGGTAAACAGGAGTTTAGCAGGCGGAACAGAAACGACTCCGGCACGGCGGGCGCGGGAGCACAGCGGGCAGATTTACAGCCCTGCCGTGCCCGAGAGCCCCTGATTTACGTCTCGGCGTAAAAAAAGCCCTATCTGGCTTAAACCATCTAATTTATAACGGCCGTTCGTAACCATATTGATTGCCTTTAGAAAGAAGGTGCTGTCTGCATTGCAAAATCCATTCCTCCACGTTAAAAGCATCCCTGAATAAATCTCTCTTAATACCTCACCGCTTACTGCTTTCATTAGGGTTATGGCAGCACTGTTGGGATCTATACGGAAATTGAAGCAGTGTGGTCCCCTCTTGCCACCCTGCTCCCACCAGGCTACTCCAAGGAAGGGATGGGATGTATCATAGGATCTTAAATGGCCTTTTATCCGCCTGGTTTTGGGCTTATTCCCTGCCTGGGAATGAAGGCAAACAGCACAAGGGACAGGCAGGGACAGACCCTGTATATGGATCCTTCTCTTTGTAAATTCAGAGCAACGAGCTGCTCTCCATCCTGCGCATCTCCCTCCCCTGCAATACATCTAGGCAACGCTGGGCTTGGGGAAAAAAAATACCACCAAGAAAAACCCACAAAAAAACCAAACCCAACAGGCCCCAAAAACAAGCTCTGGGGGCAGCTAAGGTTTTCTGACCATGGAAATAAGTTCCACATCAAACACAGTTTATGTCCAGGAAAACGTGCCGTTAGTTAAGCAGGACCCGGGTCACGAGAGCGACCATGGATGGGGCTATTAATTGGTGGCAGCAGGGCTCCATTGCTGCCCCACACTGACACATTTGTCATCAGCCACGGCAGAGCATCACCCCCCACCCCATCCCAGGGGCTGATCCCGTCCCCATGCGTGGGATGTGGTTATGTGCCGTGCTGTGCCGTGCCGTGGGTGCTGTTAGGGCATGCGGAGTTGGGCCAGTGGCATGCGGGACCCCGGCCCCTGGGGGTGAGGTGGGGGTTAGGGGAGGGGAGGAAGGAAAGAGATGCTCCTCACAGTTTACTCTTTCTTTTCTGATACTTTGCCACCATGTCCTGCAAACTGGGAGGGGTTGGAGGGGGGCAGGGTCGGAGAGGGGAGAAACACAACAGAAAAGAAATCAAA
Organism: Cettia cetti; assembly: GCA_013401135.1. NCBI lineage: Eukaryota > Metazoa > Chordata > Aves > Passeriformes > Sylviidae > Cettia > Cettia cetti. The sequence goes on along the minus strand of VZUI01047874.1, from coordinate 30,953 downwards.
TGAAAGGAAAATAAATTAAAAAAATAAGACCAAGTGGGTGGGAAACAGATGTGGGCAAATTAAATTATGGGGAAGGGTCAGGGAAGGGAGGTGAGGCTGCCCTGTGGCCCTGGAGTGGGGTTGCACCCAGCTGGATCCCAGCATCTGAGGTTGGGTGCTGGAGCGTATCCAAAGAAAGGCAGCAGAGCTGGGGAAGGGTCTGGAGCACAAGTCTGATGAGGAGCAACTGAGGGAGCTGGTAGGGGGTCAGCCTGGAGAAAAGGAGGATCAGGGGGGACTTTTTCACTCCCTACAACTTCCTGAAAGGAGTTTGTAGCTAGGGAGGTCAGGCAGTGCTCCCAAGGAACAAGCAACAAGAGGACATGGCCTCAAGTTGTGCCATGGGAGGTTTATGTTGGATATTAGGGAAAATTTCTTCATCAAAAGGGTGGTCAGGCATTGGGACAGGCTGTTCAAGGAAGTGGTGGAGTCACTCCCTAGAAACATTAAAAAATGTGTGGATGTGGCACCTGGGGACATGATTTAGAGCTAACATGGCAGTGCTGAGTTAATGGCTCAGATCAATTGTCTCAGAGGTGTTTCCCAACCTAAACAATTGTATGATTCTATAATTCTATCCTGGGTTGGGCTGGATCCCAGCATCCCAAACCTCCTGCCAGCTTGTTCTGCCTTGGCTCCTGGGGATCTCTGGGCTGTTTCCAGCCAGCTGGCAGGATCCTGGATGCATTTCAGGCACTTCCACAAGTGGTTGAAGCTCATGGGGGCTGTGGGTGGACAGGGGGATGGATGCACAGATGCATGGACTGATGCCTGTGTGCACAGGTGCCCAATGCACGGTTGGACAGACACGGGTGCATGGACAGATGCATGTGTGCACGATGCATGGATGGATGCACAGACAGCATCCTGCCAGGGCCAGGCAGAGCCAAGGGGTCCCTGTGGCATTTCTGAAGTGGCGAGGGGAAGCGGTGATGCCCAGGGATGTGGGGGAGCTGGGCCCAGGTGCTCTCACCTGTTGATGAGGTCCTCATTGCTGTCACTCTCCATCTCATCCTCGATGGCGGCCTGCAGGTCCCCGATGCGCTTGAAGGCCAGCTTCAGGTCTGACTGCAGGCTCTGGTTGGCAGCTTCCAGGCTCTCCAGGTCCATCTCCTGCAGGGAGGGAGTGGGATGAGCCGCGTTCCTCAGGGAACACCCCCTTGTCCTCTGCCTGGCCCTATCACGGGTGCCTCACCAGCTCATGTTTCTTGCGGCTGGCTTCTGCCTCCTTCTTGGCCAGCTCGCCCATCTCCTCCTTGACATCACGGAGCTGCCGCTGCAGCCGCTTGTTCTGCTCCTTCTCCCGGTTCTCGGCGGCCGCGCGCTGATCCCGCTCCTCCGTCAGCTTCTCCATGTTCTCCTTCAGCCGCGTGGCCAGGCTCTGCCGAGCAGCGGGGTCACCCCAAACCCTCCCATGGACCTCTCACCCTGCGGGTCCACCCTCAGCCCAACACCCACCAGGGGATGATCCGAGGATGGATCCCACTCCCATCAATTTACACAAGGAGATGGAGGAGAAACCACCCCCTCTCAGGGCCAGGGAAGGGGCAGAACAACAGCAAGGGCTTTGTTGAATTGGAAAAATAGATTTAACTGTGTGTGAAGTAATTAAAACATGTAACGTAGGGAAAAAATAGCTCCGGTTCTCCCCCAGCCACTGAGCCAGCCGCTGCATATTTATGGCCCCGGCAGAGAGAGTGGAGAAGGAAATAATAGCTTGGAAAATATGAAGAGGAGAGCTAAGCTGCCACGCTCCCCGGCAGAGCTGCGGAGGCAGAATATAAAACAGGCTGCGTTCGCGGGACTGGGGAGTCTATAATTTCCCTAAGTCGATGCAGGGAAAGAGCAGCACTTTGCCGGGCTGGGCGGTGGATTACTGTTATCAGTGCTTGCAGGAAGCCTTCCCTGTGGAGACAGGGATGGGCTGCCAGAGAGGGAGGGCTGCAGTGTGGGGGGTCATGGGGCAGGGAGGCACTCAGAAGACCCTCAGGAAGCTTTGTTATGGTCCTGTTGCACCCCTGTCCCAGCTGGAGCAGAGGGAAAGCCCTGTGACTACCTCCAGGCGCTTGACTTGCGTCCTCTCGAATTCCAGCCTGGTCTCCAGCTCACGGATTTTGGCCTCCTGCCGGCTCACCAGCGACTTGTCCACCATGGATTGCTCCAGAAACTCCAGCTGGCTCTGCAGACCTTGCAGCTGCGGGAGAGGGCACAACCTCAGCCTCGACCACAAGCACCCTGCCCCCTGCTGCCACGCTGTCTTGGTGGAGAGCTGCTGGCCGTGCTGCTCCCATTCTGATGGAGAGCTTCCCACGGGACTGCTCTGCACCCACATGGTGCAGAGGGTAGCAGGTCCCTGGGTGCCCCCCATTGCCCTAGCTTCACTCAGGGTGCATCCTCACCTTCTCCTGCAGCTCCTGCTTCTCCTTGCTGACCTCCTCCAGCTGTGCCTGGAGGTCATTCATCTGTGCCAGGTCCCGGGACGCCTGCAGGACACACCAGGGCCATCAGTGGGGATCCCACTGAGCTGGCTCCAAGAGGGACATCTTGAGGGGATGGGGTGCGTGCAGCTGCTGCTTCCCCTTCACCTGGGCCACAGTTGCCTTGTGCTTCTTCATCAGCTCATTCATGTCCTCCTGGTCCTCTTCCAGCCGGCTCTGCACCTCATTCTTCTCCCGCTGCAGACGGCTCAGCTGCTCCTCCAGCTGCAGGGAGCCACACGTGTCTCCCACTGCATCCCAACAATGGGGCACTCACCCCCAAACCCACTGCAAACAGTGTGGGGCCACCCTGTGTGCAAATGGGGCACGGCCCCACCATGGCTCATCTCAACTCAAACCCACTCACCGCTGCCTTGGCCTTGGCAAGGTCATCGATCTGCAGGTGGAGGTCCTCGATCTCCACCTCCATGGATTTGCGGGCCTTGACAGCGGCCGCACAGGTGAACTCCGACTCTTCCAGCTGCAGGGATATAGCTCAGTGCCTGGCCAGGGAACAGGGACACCCTGTGTCCCTCAAAGCCTGCAGTATGAGGAGTTTCTAGATGCACACCTGATTCTTGAGCTGGGTGATCTCCCTCTTGCTGGGTGCGTTGTTTTTCAGGTGGTCCAGCATGATCTGAGCATCAGCCAGCAGCGCCTTCGTTCTCTTCAGGTCCCGGCGCAGGCGCTTTTCTGTCTCAAAGTCCCGCTGGTTGGCCTGTCCCAGGGGAAACTTTGCCGTGGTTCCATGCCAGAGGGATGTCCACCCCACCACGGCCACCTCAGGGTCCCCAAAGCAAGGCAGGTGCCCAGCTGCCCTTCACCCCACCTGCTCGCTGACAGCAGATAACTTGCTCTCCAGCTCCCGCTTTTCTCTCAGCACCTTCTGCTTATCCTCGTACTCCTCCTCCAGCTGCACCTCCATCTGCTTCAGCTGGAGAACAGCCAGGGGGCAGCCAGTCAGGGCAGCAGGGACAGGTCATGACCCCCTCCTCACGTGTCCCTGCACCCTGGGGACACTGGGTGACCCCAGCAGCTGGGTGTTTGCGCAACCAGAGGCACACAGCCCGGCGTGTGCTGGCCCGGGCAGCAGAAGGACTGGTCGGACCCGCCGGGCCGGTGGAGCCGGGCTGTGGTCGGCTGCGTGGGAGCCGGGTGCTGCGTGACGGTGCCCGGCTGGCAGCTCCCAGCACCCGGCCAGGGCATGGGGAGGCAGCCCAGGCCCTCCTGGGCAGAGGGGCCACAGCCGAGCCCTACCTTCTTCTGGCATGACTGCCGGATCTCCTCCACCTCCTCATCACGGCTCTCCACCTCCTTGGCGTGGGTCTGCCGCAGCCGCTCCATCTCCATCTCCAGCCGCAGCTTCGCCTGCAAATGGTGGGGACGTGGTCAGGGCGAAGGGGAGGTGGAGACCCCTCCATGCCCCTCTCCAGTCACCACTCACCCTGAAAACCCCCCTGTCTGAGGCCAGCTGGGCTGCCCGCCCCATGGTGACCTGCCGGGCCATGGCACGGAGGGCCAGGAGCCGTGTCGGCCGCGGCGATGCCTGGCCTGACGCCGGGCTCAGGGCGACCGCCTCCTCTTCCCAGGTAAGCCCGGCCCAGGTAATAACAGCTCTGCATGAAACCACCCCACCCAGAAACCTCGCCCCTCCCCGCTGTACCTGCTCCAGCATCTGGATGGTCCCAGCCTGCTCATCCAGTTCCTCCTCCTGGTCTTTGACCTTCGCCTCCAGGTCCCTCAGCTGTTTCTTCACCTTGGCCAGGGAGGCTTCGTCCTTTGACTCCTGGGAGGAGATGTCCTGCAGCTCTGCCTCCAGCGCCTCCGCCTTCTGTGTCAGCCCTGTGATGTCTGAGTCCTTGTCCTGCGAGAGACAGGGTCAGCCTCAGCCTGGGGCACCCAGTGATTGGGAGGCTGGGGAGGGTCTGGGGGCCACTCACCTCCAGCAGCTGCTTGAGGCCAAAGACCTCGGCCACCAGCACATCCTTCTCTCGGCTCAGCTTCTCCCGCTGCAGCCGTTCCCGCTGTGCCTCCTCATGTGCCTGTGAGAGCTCACTGTCAAACCTGACAAAAAGAGTGGGGTGAGCACTCAGCACCTCGGGGATTGATCCTCAGCCCTGTGACAGGGGCACTGCACCGAGCATCCCCTTCCCTCAGCAGCAAGCATTGGGAAGGGTGGTGTGCTGCTGAGTGCTTGTGTGAAACACACTGTTGATGAGTCTTTAATTGCCAGCACCGTGGCACCGAGTCACTCAGACACTCCTCCTGACAACTTCACTCCATGCTAATGGGGAGTGCAGCACTGACCCCAGCAGCACCTCAGCTGTTCTCCAGGGCCAGCCTGTGCCCATGTAACTGTGGCTGCCAATGGCAGGGACTTGGCTAGTCCAAGGGCACACCAAACCCACCAAGCAGGACACGGAGGGGTCTCTAGGAGAGATGGGCTCTTGTGGCACCTTGGCTCCCACAGCTGCATCCCAGTGCTGGGATTCCACGTGACATGGCACCAGTCCCATCCCCAAAGCGGACACACGATCCCTTGGAGGGGACACAAACCCCTGTTGAAGGAGTGCTCAGCACAGCCTGTAGCCAGGCAGCAACGTGGCAATCTCTCCCAGTGCCCCTGGGATGGGATCAGCCGGGTTTGCTCCGAAATCACTGCCTTTGGGGCTTGGAAAACAACCCTGCACTTGAGTTTGTGACCTGCGTTAAACACCTCGGCAGCTAATCCCCATTCTTCCTTGTGCTGGGTAATAAACAGCTGCATTAGCACAGACTCCAATCCGCGGAAATTGAAATTAATTAGATTGGATTCTCTCGCTGTATTTGTGTGTGTGATCATTACCATAATGAGATGAAAGCGTCCCTGCTGCTTAATAACGTTAGCAAACTTTGGGGCTGGGAGAGGGGACAGGATGGCAGCGCGTGCCGAGTGGAGATGCAGGGCACTAGCAGCCTCCACCATGGGGCATGACTCCACATGGGATCACTCAGCTCTGGGGCCCCCAAAAGGGCATGGGGATCCCCCCCCACAACAAACATATCCAACTCGGGCAGCCCCATCCCACTGGAGACACCTCAGCCAAGTAGGAGCTGGTGAGGTGCCCAAATCCCTGCTAAAATGGTAATGCCACTTTGCCAGAGGCGTGTCCCCCATGTCCCCCCCCAGCTGCCAGCACACAGTCCCCACCTCCGCTGCTTCTTCTCCAGGTCGTGGTTGCGTCCCTGCTGTCCCTCAAGGTGCAGCTTGGTGTCCTGCAGCTCGGCAGCCAGGCGCTGGCACTTCTTCTTCAGCTGCTGCAGAGCCCGCTGGCTCTCCTCGCTGTCCGCCTGCAGGTCCGCCAGCTGCGGGCAGAGGCGGGCAGGCAGTGAGGGCTCTGGGATGCCACCATGTCCCGGCTGTCCCAGCCATGCTGAGGGGGCCAGGGAGTCCCCAGAGCTGAGCCCCCGCTCACCTTGCGCTCCAGCTGCCTCTTGCCCTGCTGCTCCACCTCCAGCTTGTCCTCCAGCTCCTGCTGCAGCCGTTTCTTGGTGAAGTCGATCTCCCGCACTGCCCGCTCGTATTTCAGCCGCCATTCGCCACCTGTGTGGGGAAATGCGGTCACCAAGGGGCTGTGGGGGTGGCACAGGGAGAGGGGGACACTGCAGGGTGTGCCAGCAGCCAGCACAGGAGGCAGGAGAGTACCTGAATCATCATCATCGAGCTCCCCGTTGAGCTCGGCTGCCCGGATGAGCCGAGCCTCCATCACCTCCATCTCCATCGACTCCATCTGCTTCTTCAGGGCATCATACTTGGCCTGGGAGGGGACATGGCCATGGTGAGCACTTGAGGGGGACAGGAGACACTGCGAGGCCAGGGAGGGGCACATTTACCTGCAGGTCCTTCATCTCCTTCTCAGCCCGCAGCCTCTCGGCCGTCTCAGCGTCCAGCAGCTGGGAGGCCGACTCGCCGGTGTTCCGCTCGTCCGTCAGCTCCGACGTCAGTTCTGTGATCTGGGGGCGGCAGGGGGAATGGGGCCATGGGCTGGGGCAGGCTGGCATGGCACCATACCCCATCCCAGCAGCGGCAAAGACCTACCCTGCTCTCCAGGCGGTCGCTGTTGAGCCGCAGCTCGTTACGCTCCTTCTCCACCTTCTCGAGTTTGCTCTTCAGCTGCTGGATCTCTTCCTGCAACAGAGCAGGCGGTGAGGGAGGGGGCAGGAGCAGGGAAGAGGCTGGCAGGTAGGAGGCTGGCAGCTCTCTGCCCCTCCCCAGCACCCCCCCCACAGGGCAGGATGGGCAGGGTGGGGGCTCCCCGGGGCTGCTCTCCCCTGCCAAGGGCTGGGCAGGGACTTTCCCGAACCGGCTCCACCATCCGTGCCGACTCCAACCCCATAAATGGTGTCGAAATGCCAGGCAGTCCTAGAAAAGCTGCAGAGGGGTACCCACATCCCCCAGGAGAGGAGGTGGAAGCAAATCCACCCATCAGCAGCTTGCTGCAAGGTTTGGGCACACCCAGTCCAGGTGGGGAGGGAGGGAGCCCACCAGGGACCACAAGCCAGTGCTGTGGAAGCACGTCTGGCTGCTAATATCTTCCTCTCCCTTCTGGCCCCAGCACAGGCTGGGGGTGCAGCAGGGGGCCCAGGTGCCCCTGCCCAGGTGCCTGTCCCCAGCAGGTCGGGGTGAAAGCTGAGCCAGGCAGCAGCTCCGTGCTCGGCGGGTGCACCAGTGTCTGGTTGCCAGCGCGAGCGGAGCCCCCGCATTTGCCTCTCGGCACACGGTTTCATTTCCATTCTCCACGCTTGTAATTGGGCTCAAGCAACAGCCGGCTCTCGGGATGCTAATGACATGCTGATTCGCAAATTAGGGAGCAATTCGAGCCTGGCGCTGACGGGGCTCAGGCAGACGTGGTCCTGCATCTCACCCCATCATGGGCTCCTGCATCCCAACCCACTGTGGGATCCTGTATCCCAACACACCACAGGATCCTTCATCCCACCCTTCTCTGGGTTTTGCTTGCCACCCCACTGCACCTCCTGCATCCCACCCCACTGTAGGATCCTGCATCCCACCCCACCACCCCACCCTTAGCTTCTGCATGTGACCCCACCATGCATCCCACCCCACTGTGGGGCCCTACCCAGGACGAATGTTCCCCCAAGCCCTCCCTGCTCCATCCAGCATCCCCCAGCATGGATACCCACGTCTTTGCCACGGATCTGGTCCTCAGTGAGCTGCACCTCGATGAGGGGCCGCACCGTGGTGAAGAGCTTCCACCAGGGCCAATCCTTCACCCCTTTGTTCTTCTTGATGTTCTTCTGCACGCACCGGATGGCCAAATCCTGGATCTGTGCAGGGCGCAGGGTCAGCACAGGGTATGGGGTCAGTATGGGGCTGCCAGCAGGGCAGAGCAGGGTGTGTGGGTGCTCAGCACCCCTGTCAGCACCCCAGCATGCTTCCCTTCGTTAGCATTTGGGCTAATTGCACCAGCAAATCTGCTGTTTGATCTTCTCCAGCCCCTCTAAAGGCTAATGCTGTGAAGGCGAGGCGCTGTAAGATGCCTATTTTACACCTTCTCTAATGATAAAAGTAGGAGCTGAAGTGTGGCTTCATCCTTCCGTGGCGATGCCCAGCAGCCTCCCTGCCGGTTCCCCCTGGCCCCCCGGTTCCCCCTGGCCCCCCACAGCTCCGGGGGAGGCGGGAGGAGGAGGTGCTGGCCCAGGAGGCACAGAAAGGCTGCACTGCCCATTTTAGGCGAAATTGTGCAGCAGAACGGGGAGGGGAGAGTGGCTGGGACGAACCTTTCTCTTCTTGAAGTGCTGCCGTGCCAGGAAGCCCCTGCACGCTGCCTGGAAAAGGGTGATGTTCCTGCTGGTCTGTGTGTCCCGCTGCTCCTCCAGCCTGGCCAGTGATCCAGCCCGGAAAAACACCTGTGGGAAGGGAGCAGGACAGCAATGGGTGCTGGCATCCCTCTGGCCACGCTGTGCCACCCTCCTGCTGGTGGGGATGTGTCTCTCCCCTCTGCAGCCACTGGTCTTGTCCCACGGTGGGGTTTTATTCCCCAGGCACGAGGAATGCCATGGGTGGGAGCGAACAGTGCTGCCCTTTTGCTGTCCCACCGTGCCATGACGCACAGCCCTGCCCACACCCACACCCGGTGGTGTCGGGCACCATACCCGGCTCAAGCCCATGTGGTAGCTGCTCTTCTCCAGGTCCAGTGATTCCAGGAGCTCCTCCACTGCCTGCAGGGAGGGAAACATGTCAGGGCCAGGCACTTTGGGGTGCAGGGGACACTGGACCACAGCAGTGACTCTGACATGGGGCACGTACCCGCTTCTCATCCACCACGATGTAGTTGCGACCATGCTTTTTGGTCAGGTGTGGGGCCAGGACATCAAAGCGCCGCCTGAACTCCGCAAACACCATGTGGTCGGGGTAACCTGGGGAAGTGAGGGAGAGTGGGACTGTGTACATGCCCAGGGGATGGCCAGGGACAGCCCCACATGCCCTGACGTGCTGGGGCTCATGTTTTGGGAGAGCTGACGGGGTCACCCCATGTGACATAAACTCCCCATGGGGTCAGGCATAGCTGGAATGTCCTTAGCCTCCCCGGGAGGTTTTCCTTGGCTGCGTCCTCCAGCAGTTCTGGCTGGGATCAGAGGAGAAAGCGGCCAGATCCCTCCTCAGGGGGGAGAGCAGCAACACGTGTTGCCTGTGCAAGTCCTGCACTGGCTCCACTCTGAGCCACAGCCAACTCCTGCATCAGGCTCCAGCGCTGAGCCTCCGTATCTTAATTAACAATGAGGTATTGATGGGGACATTGACCCTGGCACGGCCGGCTGGCCACGGCCATCGATCCAGGAGGTGTGCAGGTGGCATCGATTTCCAATCATGGCAGGAAGGGTCCAGCCTCCAAGCAATAAACCCTCGGCCGGGTGGCTGGCCAGCCAATGTATCGATAAATGCTCTGCTGAGCACAACCCCAAGGCTCTTGTTACAGTGGGACAGGGGCTGGATGCCAATGGGATTGCTGCCAGGAAGCAGCGGCACCAAGGGAGACACCCAATTAAGGCCATGCTTGTCCCCATGTGCAGATAGCAGCCCAGCAGGGGAGGGGGGACAAGGACAGGACCGCCCTGGGGAGAGGCTCCAGAGTTCAGAGCAAGGGCGCATGCTGAAAGGATTCCTGGGGGTCTCTGGCTTTCCAGCAAGAAAGAGGGACCCCCACGTTGTCCATCCCCTGGCGCCGGTGCCAGGGCTCACCTTGGCGGTACATGCGGAGGGCATCGAGCAGGCGGGAGCCGCGGAGCTGGGCGCGCAGGAGGGGCACGTCCAGCTGCATCAGCCCCGCCTCGCAGTGCTCCGCCGGCAGCTCCAGCTCGCTGCCGCTCACCCGCCGGCACGGCACAGCCTGGGGGTCCCCGCCGCCCCCCGCCTTGGGCAGGAAGCAGTGCACAAAGTGGAGCTTGGACTTCTTGATGCTGTCGATGAGGGCGTCCTGTGGGTGTGGCAGAGCAGGGTGAGCAGTGACGTGCGGCGGTGCTCCAACCAGATGTGGTGACCCCAGCCCGCCCTTGGCACCTCCTCACTCACCACTTGCAGCTTGATCTGGATGCAGAGGGATTTCTTCTTGACGGCAGCCACGCCGGTGGTGAAGGTCTTGCGCATGCTGGTGGCCCGGCGCAGGGCCAGCTGGGAGCCTCCCTCCAGCCCCGCCACCGAGCCCGACAGCACCAGTGCTGACCCGCCACGCCCAGCAAACAGGCTGCTGATCACCTTCCTGCAGGGCACGGAGGGCATGTCACCCCCCAGAGTCACCTCTCCCCCCTGCCATGCTCCCAGCCCAGGACCCTGCTCACTTTTGGGACTCCTGCAGAAGGACAGAGGCGTTTTGGGAGGCTGGGTTGTGCTTGACGTAGTTTAGCCATCCCGTAGCATCATACTCCACCCAGTTGGTCCCCGAGCTGTGTCCCAGGAGGAAGTGTCGGGGCTTGTCACTGGGCAGCAGCGGGTTGTGCCCTGCAGGGAAACACAGCACCAGTCAGCACAGCCCTGTGGACCAGTGTATCACTGGGGCATGTCACAGAACCCCAGAATGGCTTGGAAGGCACCTTAGAGATCATCTCATTCCAACCTGCTGCCGTGGGCAGGGACATCTTCCACTAGAGAGGCTGTTTCTGGTCTAGTGGACACATGCCCATGGTTCCAGGCCCCTCCTCCATACCTTTTTTGCCCCCTTCCTGGGGGCCGTAGTAGGAGAAGAGCCTCTCCAGCAAGGTGTCCTCGTTGCCGCCCGGCTGCAGCGCCTCCTCCTCCAGAAGCCACAGCAGCCCCCGCGCCTCGTCCGTGCGGGCCAGAGACCGGACCTGCAGGGTCAGCACGCTGGCAGCCAGTCCAGCACACCATGGGCCCCCAGGGCAGGGACAGGCGGTGACACAGGGCACCCGGGCCACCCAGGGAGCATGCAACCTCACATGGTATGAGAGGGCTCCTGATTAGTGGAGAGCCAGAAGGGAAAGGGTCCATATGGGACAGTCTGGCAGAGCATCTCACTGAGGTGGGAAATGCAGTGCTGGGCTGAAACCCAGCACAGGGATGGTGCCAGCAGCACCCCCAGTCTCTGCGGCCTCCTCCAGCAGGGATTGGAGGACCCCAGGGACTGAAGAACTTTGGGAACCCATGGACACTGGGGACCTGAGCACCTTGGGGACCAGGGCACCTTGGGGACCAGAGCACTTTGAGGACTGGAGGAGCCCAGAAATCACACACAGTCTCCAGGCCCCCTGCCACAGCACAGGCAGCTCTCAGGACAAGAGGGGAAAACCATGCTGGTTTGCAGCCCAGGTATGTGGGCTGCACACACACTTGCACCCATGTTTTCATGTCCAAGCATTCAGGACAGCCCCTCTCCTTCCCCTCTACCACCAAAGTCTCAAAAAGCTGCCCATCTGCTGCCATGATGTGGCTGGAAGGAAAAGTGGTGGGTGCTTACCAGTGCTTGGTGCGATGACTGATCCACAGCAGCTATGGAGCCAGAGGAGCTGGGCTCAGCATCAGCCAGGGCAAGCTCTATGTTCTCCTGATGAGGGGGAAGAGAGGCAGGTGAGCACCCACACTGCAGAGTAGCAGTGATAAGGGAGTGTGAGCCCATCAGGGTGTTGGTCTTGATGGGGTTTAGAGTGATGCAGAGTGCTAAGGGAGGACCAGGACACATGGAAGGGTCCCCATAGGCTGAGATGGAGAAGAAACAGGGACAACCATCACCACCACCCACAGCCACTCCACCACCTCCCACCCAGCCCTCCTGTGCTGTGCTCCACAGCCAGCACAGAAGCCCTGAGGAAAGCCCTGGGCACTGAGCATCGTGTCAGAGCTTTGCTTGGAATGGCCCAGAGTGACCACTGGGTAAGAAATGAGGGGGGACACGTAGGAGATGCGTATGTGGCTATGGGAGGGCAGGAGTGGAGGAGGCAGTGGCAGCCCTGGGTGTCCCTGGTACCTCCTTGTACCGCTCCAGCTCACGGGCGAAGGTGCGCTGGTGGAAGAGCTGCTGCAGGCGCTCCTGGGCGTAGTTGTGGCAGAGCTCCTCGAAGGTGGCCCCTCGGCTTTGCCCTGCCAGCTCAGGGTTCTGTGCCCCTGGGGTGTCCACCACCGTCACGGAGCACACCGAGTGCTGGCTCGACTTCAGTGCCCTGGGGGGAGCACACAGGGACACAGTGGGGTCGGTGGGTGCTGCCAGGCACCCCCCCTCTCTCCTGCTGGCCCCCCCAGCACGTACCTGTTGAGGAGGGAGATGAGGAGTGTGAAGAGCTCTGAGTACAAGCCAGCTGCCATGCCCTCCAGGCACTCCAGCGCCGTCAGCTTGGGACCTGGCCAAAGCAAGCCTGAGTGTCCCCAGCCCGGCATCCTCCGGGGCCATCTGCTGTCCCCGCCACAGCTCACCCTACCTGTGCCACTGTCCCCCAGGGGAGACTCATCGGGGCCCTGGCGGAAGGAGGTGGAGCGCTGCAGGGTGCCCTTGGGCTGGTGCTTGAAGATGGCAGAGGAGAGCTCCTCCAGGCTGCAGCCCAGCAGGTACGCGGCCTTCTGAGCCCACTCGTGCCGTGCAAACTGCTTCCTCCCAGCTGAAGGGTGGAGAAGGGGCTTCAGGGCCAGGCAGGGCACCCCCAAAAAATGGGGAGGGTTTCTAAATAGGCCTGAGATGATCTTAGGGACGCACAGAGTAGGTTGGTGATGATGGGCACAGCGGGAATACACGTTTTGGGGGTTGAGGAGACACAGATGTTTGGGGTCTAAGAGGAGACAGGGGTGAATGGCTTTGTGCTGCTGCAGGGCTGAGCCTGGAGCCACACCGGTGTGGAGCACGGACCCCTTGCCACCACTACCCTGGGACCTCTGAGGCTCTGAGCCACCCCACACGAGGGGACGTGTCCCTGCTTGGTGACACAGCCACAAGTCAGATAGACACAGAGACACGGACGCTGGGGGCGGTGGGAGCTGGTTAACGGTGACACACAGGGACAGGGAAGGGTGGCACGGGGGAGGGGGAAGCCAGAGACACGCGCGGAGATCGGGACTTTACCTTCGTCGGCGTCTGCATTGCAAAGGGCAGCATGCACCATGCGAACAGAGACAGGGGTTAGAAACAACGGCACGCCACGGCACGGGGACGCCCTCCTGCCACCACGCCCCCGCACATGCCATGCCTGCCCCCTCCCCAGGCACCGCTGCACTGACAAACTGTGACCGGCGGGGGGGTCCCTTCCCTCTGAGCCCCCCGCACCGTTGGGGAACAGCTCGGCTCTGCCCCAGCGCACGGGGAGCTACTTTTGGATCCAGCCCGGGGCCAAGGAAATTGTGGGGCTGGTGCAACTCAGCTGGCTCTGAGCACTCCCAGCGTCCATGAGGTGCAGGGGAGGCTTCAGCAGCAGCACGGACCTGGGGGTGGGATGCCCACCCCGAGCAGGATGCAGCAATGCTCCCCCCCAGCAGGATCTGTGGTTCTCCCCCATGGCTGGCTCCCATGGAGAGGCTCCGGAGCTGCCTGAGCATCCCGCTGCAGCGGGGCCCTGCTGCCCTCTAGTGCCCTGAGAGCACCCCATGAGCCAGCACTGTACCCCAAGAACACCCCACAGGCCAGCCCTGCACTCCAGTGTGCATGCAGACCCCTCTGGTCTCTCCCTCTTCATCCCCAGGTCATCTTTTACCCCAGGGCTGCAAATTCTCTGGGTGCAGCCACCAGCCAAATTTGCCCTAAACCACAACTCCAGGTGCCCATTTTTGAGGGTGACATGCCCAGCATGCAGCACCACAGGGGTTTCCAGCACAATGGGCAGAAAGAGAAAGCCACAGAGGGAGAAGTGCAGACCCCAAAGCCAAATTTTCCAGGAACGGAGAACAAAGCCGGTGCTGTGGGAGATTCACACCCATGGTGAGCGAAGTGTGCCAGGGCAGCCCTGCCCCACATCACCAATGGTGCTGACAGGACTGGGGTGGGACTCCTCACGAGCAGCAGGCAGTTTTGGAGCTGCCAGGACCCAGCCAGCATCAGGGTTGGTCCCAGCACACCAGCAGCATCCCAAGCCCCCATTTCAGCCCCCAAATGTGCATAGCGTGGCACCCCCAGAGCAGAGCCCTCCCCACTCCCATTACCAGCTCCATCTGCCAGTGGGTCTGTGAGGAGGATGGAGGGAAAGGTGTTACACTGGGAATGGGGGACACCCCCTCCCACTGCCTCAGCCCCACCCAGGCCCCCAATCCCCTAAGTTGGCAGGGGCCAGCCCAGGGTCTGGGCATGTTCAATTCCCACCACTTAATGAGACCACCCCGACCATGGGGACAAAGCTGGGTGCCCCAGAACACTCAGGGTGGCAGGGCACTGTCCCTCAGCTGACACAGCCTCCCACCCTCTCCTCCAGGGCATGGCTGCACTGCAGGCTCTTTACAAGGTGCCTCTGGAACCCCTCACATCCATCAGTCTCTAATCTCCCCTCATTAATGGCTCCCAGCTTGTTACCTTTGGTTGCCCCAGCAGCTCCCAGATGGTAAATGGCCCCCAGGATGAGCCAGAAAGCTTTCTGCTCATCTCCTGAGATGCCCATCACCTTCATGGCTGCCAGGAGCTTGCTGAACTGCTGGGTTGCCTTCTGCTTCTCATCCGGCTGTGGAAAACAACGGGAGCCATTGGTCTGGAAGCCCAGTTCTGCCTCCCCCTGCACTCAAACGAGCCAGAGATCCCCATCTTCCCCTACAGCCCCCCACAGCACCCACCTTGGAGGGGGGCACGATGCCAAAGACATTGTTCTCTGCCAGGTGGTTGAAGTGAAGCTCAGTCCTGCAGGGATAAACACCACGATTGGCCCCATGGGGGAGGCCCAGCGACCCCCCCACGCTGGAGGCCATGCCCTCCCCCCCAGCTCACCGCAGGGTGCTGTCAGAGCAGGCCAGCAGGTAGTAGAAGACATTGAAGGTGGCCTCGTTGGCCGGGCGCCGGGCCACACGCAGCTTCTCCAGCAGCAGTGTCTGGCAGAGGTGGGACAGTTGGGAACTGTCCCCAAGTGCCCCGATTGCACAGAGACCTCCCTAGCCCACCCCAGCCTCGTCCTTGCTGCCTGCCCAGGGAACCCATGGAGTTGTGAGGGTCTCCCTTCCACTGCAGGGCACCAAGTGAATGCAAATATCCCCCAAGCAGCCCATGAGCATTTCTCCTTGGTGAATGCTGCTACAAGAGCATGGAGTACATCTCCTAGACCTTAAGGGCTCTGCTGTTATCACAACAGGGAGGCATCTGGAAGACACGTCCTTTGATTTTGGGACTAACTCAGCAAGGACAGGGAGCCCATCTGATCTGGGTGTGAACAAGGATGAGAGCAGGATGCCAGGCTGCTGAGTGCTGCAAGCATGGCCTGGGGATCAGTGGCAGAGCTTGCAGTGTAAGAAACACCAGGAGAACTATGGAATCATGGAATGGTTTGGATTGGAAGGGACCTGAAAAATCAACGAGTTCCAAATCCTTGCCACGGGCAAGGACACTTTCCTCTATCCCAGGCTGCTCCAAGCCCTGTCCAGCCTCGCCCTGAACTCTGCCACAGGGGTGGGGCAGTTACAACTTCTCTGGACAACACTCCTGTGAGGATGGACTGGCTCCCATACCATGGGGAGCCACGCTGGAACGGATCGACCAGCTCCCGTGCTGGGAGGGGCACCCCAGTCCCCTCACCTGTACAGAGGCAGACGCCACCTGCCCAGCCTGGTCGAAGTCCAGAGAGATGATCTGGGAGAAGCGGGTGGCGTTGCCGTTCATGCCGGTGCTGCTATTGCCAAAAGCCTCCAGGATGGTGTAGAGAGCCTGCCACTTCTCCACTGCGGGAAGAGAAGCGGGGCAGTGCAGGGGCTGTGCGGTGGGCAGGGGGCCAGAGCTGGCCGGGCAAGTGCTGCTGCTTCCTTGCAGCGCCGCAGCCCCCAGGAGCGCGGCAGAGGCACCGGTGTGACAGCGACAGCCCGCTGGGCGCGTGGGGGTGACATGCCCACACGTGCATGGGGCCGTGACCGCAAAGCGAGGGGCACATGCGGGCAGGACAGAGGGGGGACACACCCACAAAGGGACTCACCGGAGAAGACCTTGCCGGTGCTGCCGGCGATGGTGGCCAGGTACTGCACCAGGTGCTGGCAGTTGGTGGTTTTGCCGCTGCCGCTGGCGCCCAGCAGGACGATGGCCTGGTCCTGCCGGCTCATCAGCATGCTGCGGTACGCGGCCTGCGCCACCGCGTAGATGTGCGGGGACGCGTCCTCCCTGCGGCACCCCTTGAACATGTGCATGACCTGACGGGCACAGAGGGGTCAGCGCTCTGCCACCCCCCAACGCCCCCTCTGCGCGGTGCCAGCTGCTTGTCCCCTCCGGTGTCCCCCCACAGCGGCGTCACCTTCTCAGAGTACATGGAGGGGGAGCTCAGCGGGTTGATGATGACCATGGTGGGCCCGGCGTAGGTGTGCAGGAGGTTGCCGCCGTAGCGCTGGCGCAGCGTGTGCAGCGTGCTGGACTCGTTGAGGTAGAGGAGGCTGGCGAGGTCCTCCACACGGTCGCAGGACGGGGGGTTTGCCTGGCAGCGAGGTTGAGGTGAGGCGGGTCAGGAGGGGAACGGGGGTGGGGTCTGCCCCGCCGGCCCCCGCCCCGCAGCCCTACCTTCTCCACATCGTCCTCCTCCACCTCCAGGACGGTTCCATCGTGGTCCAGTTTCACCTTCACTTTGCCCTCGGGCAGGGGACTGCCTGCCTCTGGCCGCAGCTGGCTGCCTGTGAGGGGCACAGGGCGCTCAGAGGGGCCGTGCTGGCAGCCCCCAGGGACACCACAGCGGGGTCAGGGGGGCTCGCTGTGCCACAGGAAGGACGGGGTGCTGTGTCCCAGCAGTGCCCCTGGCTCACCCAGAGAGAAGCCATCCCTGTGCACCAGCCACACCTTCTCAGTCTCGTACCAGGCCTCTTCAGCTGCTATCTGCTCCTCTGTCTTGGCCTGTGGGACAGCAGATGTGGAGAGGTTGTGGTCACCTGCCCCCTGCCCTCTCTCACCCCCTCCCCTCATCCCTGGGGCCGGAGGGAGCAGGGCTGACTGGCCACAGGGCCACATGCTGGACAGCCAGGCCACCTGTACAAGCCACAGACCCTCCCAACACACGTCCCCCGTTTGCCTGGTGGGGACCCCAGTGGGTGCAGGGCTGCAGAGACCACCAGGGCCCTGCCACAGCTCAGGGCAGACATAAAGACACAACGACCCACAGGCACATTCACCATGGCCACCTCGGGCAAGCCTGGAGGGTCCAAGCTCCCAACCCACAGCCCTGAGAGCAGGCACACATGCCAGCCACATGTCAGGATGTAGGGACACCAGACATGCTATGGGGACATGGGACATGCTGCATGGACATGCTGTAGGGACACAGGACACACTGAGGCACATCATGGAGGCACACAGGACATGGCACAGGACTCTGACATGGGAAATGCCAGGCTGGTGGCCAGCACAGCGGGGATGTCCCTGGCACAAGGAGAGCAGGACGAGCCCCAAAGCCAAACCTGAGCTGCAGCAGGGACAGGGCCAAGGGGAGCTGCCGGCGCATCGTCCACGGGACCCTGGCGAGGCCGAGAGAGGGCGGTGAAGGCGAGAAGGGCTCAGCCCTGCCCCGCACACAGCACGGAAAGAGGCCGGGGGAGCGAGCGGGGGCAAAGCTGTGCCAACCCTGCGGGCGCTCCTCTTGCCATGGCCACCACTGTGGACAGCAGGGTGGCAAGTCCAGTGCAGTGCTGGACAGACACAGAGCTGGGAAGGACACTGGCCACGAGGCCGTGCTGCCAAAGCCCTGGGGCTGAGGTGGGTCACTGCACTGACCCCACTCTGAGCCCTGCCAGCACCACGCGCTGGCTTTGGCACAAGCCATGCATCCTGCCTATGCCAGCGCTCTGCCCCTTCACACCCTGCTCCACACCCATGCCCACCCCAGCTGTGCCACCTCCACTGAGGGCACCCTTCTGGGACGTCTGGCTTCCCGGTGGGGAGGGAAGAGGCACCCAGCCCTGGCTACCCTGGCACCCATGGCAGCCCAGGGAGCAGGGTGGGAGGGGGAAAGCCTTACACTCCAGCACGAGGCGCGGGCGCAGACGCCAGCCCAGTGGCAGACAGAGGATGGCAGGGGGTCGCTGGTGGAGGCAGAGGGCTCCTGAGGATGGGGGTACAGTACCTGGCTGGGAGCTGAGGACGTGGCGGGGTCCAGCTAACGGCAGCAAGGAAGGAGGAGAGAAAGAAGAGAGGGGGTGAGAGGCAGAGAGCAGAAGCAGCACCCTGACAAGCCACAGGGCCCCAGCACAGCCATGATCACACAGCACCACCAGGACATCATCCATCCCAGCCAGCACAGTATGCCTGGGCCTCTATGAGGATGCCAGCAGTTCCCCATCCCCAGCACACCGGTCTGGGCAATGATCCCCAAACCCACCAACATCCCTGGCCAGTGTCACCCAGAGATGGACCATGGGGTTGGCAGCCAGACACAGGGGTACAGTCACCATGTGCAGAGCACACAGCATGTCCTGGGCAGCCACACGCTGCCCAGGCCTCCCTGTCCATGGGGAGGCAACACGCAAGCACCAACACCTCTGGAATTACAGAAGTGGTGAAGATCCTCTCCAGCCGGAGCTGCGCCTCCTCAGATGGGCTCAGCAGGGACACAGGGCCAGGGGAAGCAGGGCCAGGGGCAGCCTGGAGGCAGAGCATCATTAGCTGCAGGTCAGCTGCCCCACAGCCCTCACAGCCCTGGCACATGGGCACCAGCAGGGCCACTGCAAAGGCTTTGGCAGCCCTGCAGCCCATCAGTGCTTGGGGCGGGTCCCAGGGTGAAGGCACAACTGGGTACCAGCATGTACCCACGGTGTCCAGGGACCTGGGTCACCACTCCTACACACCTGCTGGGGGGCAGCTGGGGCATTTTTCACAGGGCTCGGCCGCTTCTCACTGGTCTGCAGCTTCTTCTCCACATGAAATGGAGGGGAGACAAGGGGCAGCATGATGGAGTGGCCACAGCACACACGACTGCACCAAAAAAGTGACTCCCACCCACACCACACATCTCAAAACCACTGCAAACCATGCAGGTGAGCTCACACCATGCTGCCCCCTCACACTGGGGGCACAACCCGCCGCCGGGTCAGAGCATCCTTTGCTGTGCACACACCGGTACCTTGTGCCTCTCCAGGGCCGTGGGTTTCAGAGCAGACGCCTTTGCTGGCTCTGCTTTCCCTCCTGAGGGCTGCACGGGTGGCTCTGGTTTGGCTTCAGTGCTCGGGGACGGGGACGGCTGTGCGTCCCCCCCAGCTGGCTCACGGGGCTTCTCCTGCCTGTCCCCCGGCCGGAGCCGCGGCCGGTGCTCCTTGGTTTTGCCCTTTGCCATGAGGGTTTTGAGCCCCTCTGAGATCTCATCCTTGGGTTCCGGCTTGGCAGGGGCTGAAGGCACCACGGTGGGGGGAGGTGGAGGGGCTGGGGGAGCTGGGACAAGGGTACGGCCTGTTTCCTCCTTCCTTGGGGGTGGCACCGGCTCAGGAGATTTGACATCTCGGCCTGGCTCCTTGGCACTGCCAGCATCCTCCCCTGGCAGAACTTTGCGGACCACCTTGCGCACCACCCGGACCACCTTGCGGCGGGAGAGCCCCTGGCCATCATCTCCCTGTGTCTCAGCAGCTGGGCCCTCCAGCCCATTCACAGCTGCCCCGTTCAGCACTGGCTCTGGGCTCTTCCCTCTCCCAGGAGGTGGCTCGGGGTTCTTTGCGGGTTCAGGGCTCTTCACAGGCTCAGGTTTTGGGGGCTCGGCTTTCGGGGGCTCAGCTTTCGGGAGTGCAGATGCTGCGTCCTTCAGGTTCTCTGACTGCAGCCACAATGACACCGGTGTGAGTGGAGGTCCAGCTTCCACTGCTGTTTGGGACATGGTGCTGCCCAGGGCTCTGCCCTGCCATGGAGCACAGCTCCTGGCCAGACCCCAGCAGTGGGGACACCCTTCCCCACCCTTCCCCACATCCACACAACGGATCCCGGGGCAGGGAGCAGTGGTGACCTCCCTGCCTCACAAACAGTGACCATTCAACCCTCAGCCTGCCAGCACGGGTGTAGAACTCAGTGCTCAGGGCATCACTCAGCCCATGACCATGCACGGTGTCCCCAGGCCCTGTCACAAGGGGCATTTCCCACCAAGGACGAGCCCCATCCCCAAAAGCTCCACCCTGCCCGTGCCCTGTGACACTTACAGCCCCATCCTCCTTCACGGGTCTTTTCACAGCTAAAGATTTGTCCTCGTCCTTGACCTGAGGGTCAAACAAACAAGAGGAGCGTGTTTCAGCCCCCTGTGGGGCCTTGCTGCTGGAAAACCCCCTGGGACCATCACTCCATGCCAGCCCCAATTTGCAACCCACTGCAAGGACAAGGACGTGTGTTCTTCCAGGCTTCCCATCAGCCAAAAATATGGGGGTGGAGCACAGAGATGCGCCCTAGTTACGGCAAACCCCAAAGGTGGGAGAGGTACGTGCTCTGCCCGCCTGGCCTGGGCCCTCTCATCCTGTGCAGCCAGTGAGGGAGGTGATTCAGAGTCCCACCGCCCCTCCTGCAGGGTTCTGTCACTCTACACGTCACCCCCCCGCCCGGTGTCACAGCACGTTTAAAGTGTCACCAGCTAATCTCTGCAGCAGCCGCACGTGGGCCATGCCAGATCCCTGCTGACCCGGGGAAACCAGGGGCCTCAGGGGGGTCGCAGCCAAACCCTGCCCTGAGCTGTCTCTGAGTGCCAGGACTCGGCTGTGACACCGCAGTGGCAGCGTGTGGTGCATCCTGTGGGCAACACAGCCCGACTCGCCATCACACTGCAGCTCCTGGGTGGCAGGTGGCACTGGGGTGCCTCACACTGTGTTAGGGGCTGCACCAGACACTCACAAAGCCGTTAGTGAAGGTGTTAGTGATCACATGCATGGCTGTGTTGGTGACCCCAAGCTCCTGATTGCCCAGCACAGCCCCTGTCACGGCAGCACAGTGAGGCCATGAGTGCTGCTCCAAACACGGTGCCAGCACTGGGCAAACTGGGGGAGCTGGTCAGCAGCGTGACCCAAATGTGGGGTGCAGGCAAACATGCAAGAGAGACTTCCCTTCTGCTCCCAGAATGCAAACCGGGATGAGAACGCCATGGTGATGTCTCATGGAGCTGCAGCCCTGGCTGGGGAGAGAGGGAGAGGTGAGAAGGACTGGGGACAGCACACAGAATGCCAAACCACAGCACAGGGTACAGGCACCTGCCTTTTCCCCACCTGGGATCCTCAGGAATGGGGGTCTGAGCCCATCTGGACCTACTCAGCATACAAACCAGGCCCACGGGAGGGGCTGGGGACAGACAGGTGACCAGTCTGAGACCCAGAAAAACTCACTGTGTAAAAACAACCCCTTTAGTCAGGCTGCAGGACTGTGGCCCCGCTCCCCTGAGCGGGCCAGGCCGCTGCGGTAAGCAAATGCCAGGGTGAGGGAAGGGATATTTTCTGCCCCATCTCCTTGCTTGCCCTGACAGCCTGGGTTTATTCTGAGCCTGACCCCATGCCAGCGGCCAGGCAGCTCTGGTGGGACCTGCTGCCCTAGATGGCACCCACTCTCCAGTCCCAGGCTGTGCCTGGGGCCACGGGGGAGAAGCCCCCTCTCAGGGCCAGGCATGGCACAGGGGAGCACCTGGCCACTAAAGCAACCCAGCAGTCTGGGAGTACATCCCTGAGGGGGCCCCCTGTCCCCCCAAACTGTCACCATGGTGTGAAATGCCAGTGCCTGCAGCACAGGCTGAGCATGGGGGTCTGGAGACAAACACACCTGTGGGCCGGAACCCCCAAACCCTCTGCCCACAGCATTCCCACCCCCGAGCAGCCTGGCACTGCCACAAAGGTCTCCAGAGAGCACCGGCCATGAGGTCCCCACAACAAACAACCCCAAAGTGCCCCAGGGGTGGGTTCAGCCTCACAATCCCCGATCCCAGCACCAGGACTGACTCGGACATACCCCCCCCTGGTGCTCCCCCAAGCCGTGCTGGCCACGCCAGGGGTCCCCACCTTACCAGAGGGAGCCAGGAGAAGGGATTCCGCCGGGGCGAGCGCGGCACCGCACGGGAGAGGCACTAGTGGGGCGGCAGCCGGCAGTGGGGACAGCTGGGCTGATAGGGCCACCCTAAAAATAGCCCAGGAATGCGAGGGCCCCGCCGGCGCAGCAGCAGCCGGAGGGAGAGCTGGGGGGGGACAGGCGGGCAGTGGGGCCTCGCCACCAGCACCGTCACCGCCGCCACCGCCAGAGGAAGTGATGTGGGAAAGTGCCCGGCCTCCGTCCGCAGCCCGCCCGGAGCGAGCGGGAAAGACACCCCCAAGCCAAGGGCAGCTTGAGGGGAGGCAGGGAGGGCTCTGTGCCTCAGAGGATGGGGTTGCACACCCTGCAGTGCCTGGTGTCGTGCTAGGCGGTGCAACCCTGACACTTCCTGCTCCTCCTCTGGCTTTGCCATGAACACGAGATACCCCCCAAAACGTTCACGGGGGCTGATAGCACCCCAGCAGCCCACGGTAAAGATGTTTTCATGGCAAAGTTGCCTCTGGAAGTCCAAGGTCTCACTGGAAACAGCTGGAGTGGGGCAGTGGACAAGGGGCCAGTGGCCTCTCAGTGGAGGGGCTGCTGGGAGGAGTTGGTGGCAGGGAGCCAGGCACGCTGATGGCATGGAAGAGCAGCAGTGACACAGGCATGGCACACTGGGACCCCAGCTGGCAGCTGAGCAGGACCCTGCCCAACCAAAGGGAGACAGATGTGCCCTGAGCAGAAAAGCATTCCCAGAGGAAGCACGGGGTCCCAGCCTGGCACACCCCACTGCACAAGGGACAGGCCACATCAAACACCCTTGGAAGGGCTGGCATAACACAGCAGAGAGTGTCTGCAGTGACAGGGGTGTCCCCAGGCAGCACAGGCATGCAGCGACCTCCACTGGGATGCCCAGCCCAGCTGTTTGGTGACAGCAGCATTTCTGCCCGGCCAGCATATTTCTCTCATTCTTAAGCCAGGAAATTCAGCAGACACACATTGGTCCATGGCTGAGCACACTGGATACAAGCCCCCTCCCAGGACCTCCCCACACTGGGACACCACAGCAGCACCAACCCCTCAGTGAGAGCAGAAAAAGAGCAAAACCAAGAACTTCCCAAGCACGGAAAAATGATAAAAATGCCCCTGACATGATGAGAGTCCCACACTCCCACCCTGGTGGGACATGGAGAAAGCCAGCCGTGCCATGGCACAGTGGCCTTGCACCCTGGGGACAGCGACCTGCAGGGACCTGGGTGCCCAAGAACAGTGGCACACAAGGTTGGCCAGCACAGCCACCGGATGCCTGTGACCCTGCTGAAGCACTGGAGTGGTCAGAGGCGTTTCTGGAATATTTCTGCTGGGCCGGCGCACGCCTGAGGAATTTCGCCGGTAAATAAATAAATACGAGTGTGGAGCCGAGCCAACCCAGCTGCCCCACACTGGGAGCAAGGCTGGGACACGGAGGGGGTTTCACCCCAGCCTCAATGCCCAGCCACACTGTGCCACCAGCTGGTCCCTGTCACCCCACAGCACTTACAACCCCCCAAGATGCAGCGGGTGCTGCCACAGCCCAGCCGGGTCTGTGGGGACAAGTGTGACACAGCACTGACCTGGTGAGGGGGTTAAACCCCCCATGGTGCACAGAGAGCCCTGCACCATCCTGCTCCAGCCAGGGAGGGGCTTCCAGAGCAACAACCCAAAATATGTCTATAATTTCCTGTTTCAAAAAGGATCACTTTTATTTAAATTAGGACCAGAAACATTCCAGGGAGCTTAGTGGGGCCTGGGGGAGAGCAGGGCCTCCCTGTGTGCCAGCACCTTGTGTGAGGGACCCCCAATTGCACCCAGCACCCTAGTCTGGGCTCCCTAGCACCGGCAAAGGCCCAGCGTGTCACTCTGGTGCACCACGCAGGAGGAGTAGGCATCCTGTGCTGGGAGGTGCCTGTGCTATGGTGGCAACACCACGACACAGTCACTGCCACCCCTCTGGCCAGCTCCCACCGGCTGATGCAGTCAAACCACGCCATGTTCTGGCACAAGGCTGCACGTTGCAGCCTCTCCCATGCAGCCCCAAGGGCACCGGCGTCTCCTCTCCCCTTCCCAGCCCAGCCCGGCGCTCCTGGAAGGCACGGGCGCCTCGCTGGTGTGTGCCGACATCCAGCACACACCTGCCTCCGTGCCAAGGCGCTGCGACAGGGTGACAGCCGTGCTCCGTGTCCACACGGGGTTATCTCACCAGGGGTTATCCAGGCAGCACTGCCCGGCCATGCCTGCAGGGCTCCGGGGAGGAGCTGCGGGAAAGCCACCGCTCTGCCTTGGCGCAGACTCCACCCCGCAGTGCCGGCATCTGCTTGAGGAGCACATGGAGCCCCGTGGTCACTCTCACTCCATCCTGGCCACCATCCCGCAGGCACAGGGCCTCGCCATGCACAGTGTGGCTCTCCCCAGTGCAGGCAACCTGCTCTGCAGGCACAGGCACCCTCCTCCCCCTAAGGGGGGCTTAAAAATATACTAGACAAGTCCAGTTATATGCCAAACAACGCCACGCTGCTGCACCCCCTGCCACCATGGAGGGGGTCCAGCCCTGCAGGATGCTGGCATTTGGGGTGCTCCACTGGAGTGCCCGGCTGGCCAGGACAGTGGTTAGCCTGCGGCAGGGTCAGCAGTGCTGGGCAGCAGGCATGAGGGATGTGGGTCACCCAGCCATTAAGTTTCTATTTATACAGCAGCAGTAGCAGCCACGCACGCAGGGCTGCGCATGCCAGCAGCAGCTCCCGGCCCCTGGCACGCTGTGAGCCTGCTCCAGTCCCTGGGGAGGATCCCAGTGGGGGACTCCAGCGTGGGCAGTGGAGCAAACAGTGTCCTTCAGCAAAGTAGCCTTTGGAATTTCCTGGCAGTGAGGAGCAAAGCTCCCTTCTCAGCTGGACTGTGCTCAGTCAGCAAAGACATGGGGATAGACTTCCCACAGGCAACGCAGAGCTGGGCTTTCTTGAGGCACCTCTGGCAGGAGGAAAACCCAACCCAACCCCTGAGCACCCTGATGGGCAAAACCCACCAATGATGATTTACAAGATGCACCACTGCTGCATCCCAGCCACAGCCTCCCTCTCCTCCCTGTGCATCGCTCCCGGCTGGAGCAGCCCCGACACCTGCTGTTTCCCACAGCCCCTGCCAACCCAAACACCCCTGCGAGGACTCTGGCGCTGGCAGAGCCCAGGCCCGCAGTGCCCACGGCGGGGACAGCGTTACTCACATCCCAGGCAGCACGGCGTGTCCCCTGGCCGCCCCGCAGCCAGCAGCGGCTCAGCTCGCTCAGCTCCAGGATGGGCTGCACCTTCAGCTGCACCGTCTCCCCCGACTGCCGGATCATCTCCACGATCTCATCCCGGGATTTGCTCTCCACGTTCCGCCCGTTGATCTCCACCAGCCGGTCTCCCGGCACCAAGCCCAAGGCCAAGTCTTTGGTGCCGGCTCCGGGCTCGGCGAAGTGCACGATGCGCCGGTACACCTGCCCGTCGGGGCCCCGGTCCAGCATGGTGGTGCGGCGCAAGGAGAAGCCAAAATCGCCGGTGTTGCGCCTCTGCAGCTCCAGCTGCCGTGGGGTGGGGGGCTGGGGGGGCACCAGGGCGGGCAGCCGCAGCTCGGCGGGGAACCTCTTGCCGACGAGCTTCGGCACCCTGGCACGCAGGGAGGCGGCGGGAGGGGTGCCGGGCTGGCCGGGGGACACCCCCTGCTTGTCGAGCGGGGTCTCCAGCATGCGCACCTCCACCTGCGGGGAGGGGGCCGCCGAGTGCTCAGAGGGCGTGGAGGTCTCTGAGGTGCTCTCATCCCGGCTTTTCTGGGAGAAGGAGAAGCGTTTGACAATCACCTGGGAGTTCTGCTTGGCCAAGGAGCCAAACTTGGCTGCCCGCTGCAGCACCGAGCCCTTGAAGTTGGTGTCGTCCGCCTTGAGATCGTCGCTGGAGCTGGCCGTGCTCAGGTGGCCCGAGTCCAAGATGACGCTGCCCCGGTTGCTGTCGGAGTCAATATCCGTGAGGTGCAGCTCGGAGCCACTGGCCACTTTAATGGGGATGGGGTTGGAGATCTCCAGGCGGGTCTTGGAGTCCCGCTTGGAGGCACGGTTGAGGTTGAAGAAGCCCCGGCGCATGCTCATCTCCTCCAGGCTCTTGAGTTCAGCTGCTGACATTCGCTCCTTTTTCTCCTTCTTCTTCTCCTTCCGGGCCCCATCCTTCTCTTTGTCTTTCTTCATCAGGTTGAACATGGTGGATGGGGGCTCAGGGCACTCTCGCCCCCACAGCAGGGCACTGGGCTGGGGTGCTGGTCACAGCACAGCCGCCTGTGCAGAAGGACAGACAGGAAGGGTGCCATCAGAGAGCAGCACGGCAAACACCCACCCACCACCCCTTCATTCACACCACTGGTCACCCTGGGCCATGTTCCAGTACTCCCACCCTCCCTGGGGACTGTAGCACCACAGGGCTGAGACTGTCCCTGTCAATGTGTCCTCACCTTGGCTAGACACCAAGCCCCAGGGATGCCACAGGGATGGCCCTGTATCCCCAGGGCTGCCCCAAAAGAAGCCCAGAAGTCTGGCAGTGCCTGGCACTGGGGCTGACTGCAGGCAAGACCCTCAGCAGCTCAGGAGCCGTTTCAGAGCAGCACGAGCAGGCAGGGAAGAAAATATCCCGGTGCATTTTGCAGCAGTTACTGCCGGCAGGGACACTCCCCAGGGAAAAACCCCCATCCCACCCAGCCACCAACGTCCTGCCTGCTGTTCAAAAGCCCCTTGTTGAGGAAACAGAGGCCTTTCTCCTGCTCATCCTGGCTCTGGCCACCGCAAACCACAGGGACTGCTGTGGGCAGTGTCCCGACCAGGGAGGAGCCGGAAACACAGCCTGGAGCGAAGGTTGCTCTAATAAACAGGAACCTGTAAAATCACATCCCTCCCAACACTGATAAGTGTCTAATTTTAGCCAGGGCGACGTAGAGGCTCGTGACGCTGCCGGCGACCTCCAGGAACAGTCGCTCTTTCATTCGGGCATCCCGCGCAGAGCGGGGGGAGCACCCAGCTTCCAGTGGGAAAACCACGGCCGGGCAGAACACCCAGCTCCCTCCTGGAAAACCCCATGTGCACCCAGTGTCTGAGGACACCCTGTACCTGAGGGCACCCACAGTCCCACCCTGCACGGGGTGCTATGGGATTCCTCTGCCCCTGGGGTAACTGGTAGCTCCCCCCCAGCCTCCATCGAGTGCTTGGGCTGCGGATAAACAACTCCAAAGTGGAGCAGGCGGCTGGCAGCGCCCGTGGGACAGGCTGACAGCTATATATAACAGGGCAGGAAACTGCACAGGAACCTAACCTCAGCACAAAGGACAACAGGAAAGCTCCCCACGTTTGAAGCATCTGCTTTAGAGCTCTCCAATGGGTGTGGGGATGAGGTTTGGGCAGCTGTAGGGATGGGTGAGCCTGCACTCCCACCGTGGAAGTGCAGGCTCTGCCTGAAGTGCAGGGATGTGCTGTGCCAAGCTGCACCTTGGCTCCAGCACAGCATCAGTACTGCATCACCATCACTGCCTGGACCACCTCCCTGCAAAGGCACATGGTCTCCACTGCCCTTGAACACACCCAGTGGGACAAGGGAAACCCGTTTTCCCCTTGGCAAAACCATAGAGGGATGGAAGGGAACTCCCTGAACCTCGCTGCCCCTTGGGGCTGGGCCAGGAGCACACATCCATGGGAGAGGCCTGGCCACAGGGCAGGTGAGGACAGAGCCCTGCAAGCCACGGCACAGTGTTGGCTCTGAGTGATACCTCTGAGGCAGTGAGGGGAAGCAGCCCGAGGGACAAGGTCAGGCTTGCATGGCCAGAGGGGCTGCCACAGTTGTGCTCACACCACCCTGCCCCAGGGCTCTGGCTGCTCTGCCCTCCCTGCAGCACCTGGGGCTTTACCCAGACCCACAGCAGGACCTGGGCAGGGCAGGGCAGGGCCCCAAAACACATGAAAACAACCCACTTCCTTTCTCACCTCCTGGCCGTGGGATGCTGGCTGTGGGATGATCACTGACCCGAACCCGGGGACAGCACAGCTCCTTCTCATGACCCACAGCAGGTGCTGCCACAAACAGCACCACAGCCATGCCATCCTGGGGGCTGCTCCCCTGTGCCAGGGCCTCAGCACAGACAAAGGCAGGGACGGAACCACCTGCACCTGTTCCTGTCCCCACTGTGTGACACGTGCCACCGCTACCACAGCCGCCTGGGCATCCCTAAAGCTGTACAAAAGGGCTGCACCCCTGGGAGCATCCGATGCTCACCCTATGGCAGGGAGGGGGCTGCTGGGATCCTTCCCGGGGGTCCCTTGGGAGCAGAGCCACTCGCCAGGCAGGTGCTGGTTAGAGCCACGGCGCTGGGAGACAGGCGGCCAGCGGGCTCTTTGTCCTCGGTGGTTTCTCTCCCGGCACACAGGCTGCCTCCCAGCCTTTGTACGCTCAACAAAAAGGGGGAACAGCGTTCCCAGCCGCATCGCTAATCAGGCAGCACTGGCGGCCACTGCCGCAGCCACGTGTGCCCCACTCAGGGCCACAATAGGCAGCAGTGGGGCAGGGAGACAGGACTTTTGTGGGCTGGGGAAAGGACCGCAGCATCCGCCCTGCACTGATGTCCCCAGCTCGTGCGCGATGCCATTGTGGTTTGTTCCCTTTTCCCCAAGAAGCCTCCCAGCACGGATGGGTGCAGCCCGATGCCGTGAGCACGAGGTGGCTGCCGAGCGTCTCCTGGCTCCCGATTCAGACCCAACGCGCCCTCCCTGACTCAGCCAGGGCCTGCCCCGGGACTCCCCTTGGCCAGGCGTGTTTGGGGCAGCAGCGTGCATGAGCTGTGACAGGGAAGGGAGAGGCGCCCGCCGGCGCCGGCTGCGCTCTGGGATCGCACGCGAGGATGCTGCTGTGACACCGGGCTGGCAAAAGATGAGGACGTCACCTTGCAAGGGCCAGATGGCAGAAAGGGAGACGCACCTCAACGCCCCCCCAAGCCAAAAGTCCTCTCTGAGCCACCCAAGCAGGAGCCCGATGCACCTTCCCCCCTGTGCCCCCACCACAGCCATGAGCCCCCGCGTCCCTGCCAAGGCGCCGGGGAGTTCCAGGCAGGGAGGAAGGCGTTCACTGAAACTCCCAGCCACTCCTTCCCTCCTCGAGACGCAATCTCGTCCGACACGCTCCCGCGCAGGGACCTGCACGGCAAGTTTCACGGTCGCCTGCCCTCCCTGCTCTGCTTCCTGAAGCCAGCACTTGGGTTGTGCTCCCACACCACTTTGGCACGGGAGCTGGTGGCTGTCCCCTCCTTGGGCACAGCACGTTGGGGTACCCCATGCCCAGGCTGTGCCCAGCCAGGAAGGGATGATGCTGTGCCAGGGAACAGGAGCAGCTGGCAGCGATTCCGAGCAGCCAGGCCAGCTCCTACGCAGGGCAAATGGGGGCTGACCTACATGATGGCTCCTTGCTGGACACGAGTTTTCCACAGAACAAGGAAATTTAGGGGCTTTCCAAATCCCTCTGCAGTGCCTTCCCTTATGAACAAGGCTGGAATGTGTCAAGAGGAAAACAACCCTGGATCTACCTGAGTCACAGCCAGGATGTGCCACCAGGCCCTGCCCAGAGCAGGATTTCAGGCCCTCCTGCTGCAAGAACCCCATGTCCAACAGCAAAGGGGACCCGGACTCGTTGTGAGGGGTCACCCCAGGCCCAGAGGGTGCATGGGGTGCAAGCACCTGCCTCACCCCAAAGCTGGGGAATGACACAGCTCAAGAGGTCTTACAGGGTAGACCCAGAGGTAGAGGGGCAGGATCTTGGCTGGGCTGCCAGGTAGGATATGGCTCCATGACCAGCTGGGGAGTCAGGTGGGTTGCAGCCCCCTCAGCACAGGGCGCACACCTCCCTCATCACCCTTTTCTGGCCCCAAATTCACCGCCTGACGTCCTGCATGGCCCAGCCCATGGCAAAGGTTAAGGGCCGAGCCACAGCTCGTCAGTGGGCAAAGTCCAGGGCTGATGCAGGTGCTGTGGGAATGCTCAGCTTCCAAATGGGATGGGGCATGGGTCCCCCAGTGCCAGAGTGCCAGAGCCAGCCTTGGGGTGTGGGAATACACTGCCATGTGCCCACACTTTCCTGTAATTGCCCTAAGTTTAGTTCTGGCACTTGCTGACCAGACTATTTGCATCTCACAGGCCGGCTGGAAACCACACGATTTAGGGATGCGCATCCCAGCCCTTGCCCAATGTTCCATACATTCCTCTCTGGGAAAATTAACAGCCCTGCGAGCCCCCACCAACCCCAGCACAGCAGCTCGCTGAATGCCACCCACCCCTGTCACTCCAAAAAGATGCCTCAGGTGCCAGTGGCACCGGCCCCAGCAGCGATGTGGTTAGCGGCGAGCCGGGCTAATGGCTTTGGATGCAATTCCCTGGTGGTGTGGGAAAGGCCCAGGCCAGCGGGTTCTCCCTGGAAGCAGGGCAGCCCTGCAGCGGCTGCTGGGGCACCCAACACGGAGCACTTGACACGGGGCATCCCGCAGGGGGGACACGGGGACACACAGGGACACCGCACACAGAAACACCCCCCGCACAAGGTGACACACACACACACGCAAACAGGCACACGAGTGACACCGGGGGCTGCGAGACAAGAGCGGGCCATGCGCACACCCACAGCCCGCAACCGCGGGGCGGCACCGAGGGGCTCCGCACCCACCCACCCACCCACCCACCTACAGCGGTTGTGCAACGCCGCGGGGCCACGGCCACGGGCACGGCGGAGCTCGGCTCGGCCCGGCCCGGCCCGCC
>VZUI01047873.1:0-49940 GCA_013401135.1 Cettia cetti | reverse complement strand
GGGAAGGGAAGGGAAGGGAAGGGAAGGGAAGGGAAGGGAAGGGAAGGGAAGGGAAGGGAAGGACCATTAAGCTTCCCCCAGGAGATAAAAATCTGTTATTTTTCTACTACATTAACAAACATTGAGTACTATATAGAAAGCAATATTTTCTCTATTTAGGAAACATTTTCAGACTGAAAGAATGAAGTTTGCAAATAATGGCTTCAAATTAGCTGAAAGTGATGCTGAATTGATTTTTGCAGAATCTTTCTGCATAACGCCAGGCACTGCTTGGGAGGCAAACTTGGATGGACAAAAGCAAAATATAAAATATGGTGAAAATTCTTCACAGTTAGCACATTTAAATATTGGCATAAATTAAGCAGGAACATGATAGATTCTTCAACCACACAACTTTAAATAAAACTACACTTCTTTCTAAATCATATGCTCTAGTTCCAGGCAGAGCTACAGGCCCATGTTAAGCAGGTTAAACAGGATGACCATGATGGCTTATTTGAGCCTAGCATTCTACAAATAGATGAAAATGAAGTCATTAATTTCTCTGTCACAACAGAGTTACACTCTCAAACATGTCTTTTTACCTGTCAGTTGTTCCTTATTTATTTATTTGGTTGGTTGGTGTTTTGTTTGGTTTTTTTTTTTTTTTTTTCCTCCCCATAGCTATCTTTTCTGGAACTTCATTGTACAGAATGGTCATTACTGTGATAGAAATGCCAATGTTTCCATGGAAACCTCTGTCCACTACAGAATATACTAGACCAATATTTGAACCATTTGTCCATTTGATTAATTATGTCTTTGTGCTGAAGGCGGCTTGGCTTGATTGTCTCATCATGTATTAGAGAAGCTACTGCTCTAACAAATGGAGCTATTGTTTTGGGTCTATTCATCTTGGTGCATCCCTGAGAGCTGATAGACATGTCAACAAAACGACTGTCCCTTAATGAGCTGCAGCTTGTCAGAACTGTTTAGGGCTTCATGCTAGGCACAAACTACTGTCATGACAGCTTCAGTTATTATGGCGATGAGTGGGATGTCCATAAAAGAGTCTATAGAAAAGAACGACCCTGGTTTCGATATCACATAGTTCGCAGTTATCAGCTACATATACACTATAGGAGAGATTAATAATAGATTCCAAAGCTTTGAAACAATTTACTGATGAACCAGCTCTTCAGTCACAAAGAACGTATAAAATATTTTCCCTAATCTCTTTACCTGCTTTTTAGTACATACAGAAAACAAAACCCACAAAACAAAGCAGAACAAAACAAAATCTCACAGAAAATATCAGCTAGTAATTGCTTGTAATTTCACCTTGTGGGTAAATCACGGACATTGCAACTTTCTGCAGTGAGGTAATTTCCACCTCAATAATATTTTTTTAAACTTCCATGTTACCTATTGTCTTTACTAATAAATCTACTAGGAATGACAAACAATTTAAATGCCATATGCATGGCCCAAAAGGAACATTATTTTCCTAAAAATATATTATGTAAATCTACACAGAATTTACTCTGGTTCTTTCTCAATTTGCATCAACATTTTTGCAATTTTTGTGGACACATCTGTCACTGTGTTGTTTACATTAGTGCATATCCAGCTCTAAAATGTAAGCAGCTTTGGCAGAGTGGGATAATGTCATACACATACCTGCTTATTTCTGGCAAGGGGTTTTAGACATTTTGAGTAGTAGTGGAAATATTAGTAATCTGTATTTGTTTTCACAGTGGCCTACAATTTCATCCACAGAAATGTGCACTTCTCAATTGGGAAACATACTCAGAATCAACAAAACATGAGCTAAGCTTACTCAAAGAAGCTAATTATGAAAATCAAGACAGACTTTCTACATATTTTAAAAATGCAGATTTATAATTTTCATTCTTAGATGCTACATTCAATTAACAAACATTAAGAGTCACTATATATGTCATTTGCTTTAAATATTTCCCTGTGCAGCATCAGTGATTAAACTGTGTCCCTAATAATCACAGATGGAAGTCAGCACCCTGTAGCTACCAACAGCCACATTTAATCAGTTAATAACTGTGGATTAAACTTAATTCAGATTAATTTGTATTAGTATAGAATTTGTAACTCAATTGCTTTCATATTAATTTACATGTTGTCTAGACATGACATCATATTGACTCTTTGTTTGGCCCAAACACTAATTATGAACCATGTAGCTAATGGATGCGAAACTTGCTGTTTAAGAGCAAAACAGAATTTCTGTCTACACCATACTGAGGATAGTCCAATATTACAGTTTAGAGTTCCAGGCTGGGCATTGCCTGGAAATAACAGTTCTTCATTTGCACATCAACCTTCTTCACAAAGTATTTTGTTCCTACATGAATAATGTGGCTACTGGAAAATGAAATTACTATCTTCCATCAAAATTGTCAGTCTCAAATTTTTCTAGGAAGAGTTCAAAGAGAAAAATTAAGGATTTAAAAAGCCAAGCCAAGCCACACCAAACCAACCAAGCAAAGGAAAAAACCAAAAGAACACCACCCTCCCCCACCCCCTCCCCCCCCAAAAAAAAACCCCACTCACATAAGAAGAAGTCAAAAAACCCCCTCACCTGCCAACATTAATAACTATTGTGGTACAAATTGGACAGAACCACTGCAAAGTTTATAATTTATAATTGTATCTGTTCTGGGGTGTCTTTCACATAAACCTGAGCTCAGTTATCATTTCATAGCACTCAACCCATTAACTTTCAAAGCACATTTTCAGGTAAGAGAAAAATAGTAAAAAAGTCCTTGGAATTAATTAGCATGGTACATAATTTTCAATTATTTTGTTTTAACTAGATTATGTGTTTATATATACACACACATAAAGTTCAAGTTAAGATGAGATAAACTTTACAGACAGTGTCCTCATAGTTATTTTTATGCCCATGTGCTAAGTAGCACTTGTAAAAAATATGGAAATTTTTTTTTTCATTTATTACCTTGAAATTTTCATTAGTCATAACAGGAATAATAAAACCAATTTCTTTTTTAAAAAAGGTGATTTATATTACTCCGGACATTTTACTTTAAATTTTAATTTGTCTGTAATACCTTCATAAAAACTACCTTGGATTAGTGCTTCCCAACAGAAAAAACCTCAGACTAAGAGGCTGAGTTTATAACTATGAGGTGAGACTTTGCTATTCCCATCTACTTAATTATTTCAATGGTGATCAACGAAGGTAATATGGTAAGCAACAAAATAAGGCCAAATACATTTTGGTTTGTTTCTTAATTTTTTTTTAATCTGAATATTCGCTACATAGTTTACACGATTTGAACAAAGGGGTAAAAACCCATAATCTTCATGGTTTAAAATAGCTGCGACTGATGTTACTCGCTATAGGAAAATCTATTACTCCGGCATATTTTTTAACCTGCAGTATAAATAATGTTTGACTTGCTCATCTGCGGGGTCGTAGTGTCACCTAGTGGTCTCTCCTGCCTAGCCACTGGTTCCTTTTCCCGGCTCACAGCGAGTCTCTCTGTCACCCGCGCGAAGCAAGCGCCGGAGGCAGCGCATGCTGCCCCCGAAGCCACCGCAAATCTCCCGGCAGCGTGGACACCGCTCCTTGCACACCGTGCGGCAGGGATGGTGCTCCTGGGACACCGCTCAGGGATGGTGCTCCTGGGACACCGCTCCTTGCACACCGTGCGACGGGGATGCTGCTCCTGGCAAACCCTCCCTCAACCACCGCTACACTGCCCAGGGGCAGCGTTTTCAGTCCGCACCTGCATGAACAGCGCTCCCTGCGTGCAGGTGGCACACGCCTGGAGCGGGGAGCTGCACTTCTGCCTTAGGCTTAGATATCTGAACCTGAAACAGCAAAGGACATTTATCATTTATGATTTACTGTCACAGGCACATGTTCTGAAAGTGTAGAGGGGGTGAACAGGACGTACAGATAAGCTGGGAAGATAAATTCAACATGTAAGCTCTGTTGTAATAAGATACTTCATTTTCACAAGTAAATTACTCATTAAAATATATTTTCATAAGTAAATTACTAAATTAGTGTCTACTAATGAAGTAGTTACAAGATTATAGAACTAAATTCAGACACTAAAGAAATAGATTTATTTCCTTTATAGACATAATGAAAAAATCTTTTAAAAATTTATGATGAAATAATTATTTTAATCTAAAATGCTCGTATTAGCTATGAATCACAAGAAATAGAAACTTTACAGATGAGTGAAAATTCTTGAATCTTTTTCTTCATATCATAAACTAGCTAAGCATCAATTAAGCTTTTGTAAATTCATGACTCACTGAAAAGTTCTACAAAAAGTGACAGAATACTATTTCAACGGATATCTGTATTCAAGGCCAATGTTAAACAATTTTAAAAACCCAAAAAAACCAAAAAACAGGAACATATTAAGTGACCTCTGTAAAATTAAGACCAACAAAATCAGATTGACACTTTGGCACACTGGCATTTTTTAAATTTCTGTTTGTAAACAAATAAAACTGTACGTCATCACTCCATTCAATACACTCAATTACTAACAAAGCAGATCACAGACCCCCACTGAATTTTTAACTAAAAACCCCAGTCACCTGGAACAAAACCAGCCAGATATTTTTAGACCTATACAGAAGACAGATACTGCAAATCACAATGTTCCATATACTTCTGCAGACTATAAATGTCAATTTCCCCTCACGTTAAGAGCTCCTGAAGTTTTTTAAGAGGCTGTTTACAATTAACAGTGCATATTGACGCTGAAGTTATACTCCACAAAACAATTGCTAAACTAATACTCCTAAAAGACCTTTGTACCAGCTATGATCTTGGTAATTTTACTAAATGTTTCAGCAGTCTCAATAGATTCAGAAGTACAATAATATTAGAACTCTTCTGAGCATTCTGCTTCTTTCTTGCACATTGGCGACACAAAGGAGAGTAAACAGTTTCTACATGATTAATTAAATGTGTGAAAAGATGTCCAGATGCTACTGAACTCTGAAAATATAATTTATTTACTGTCTTTACTTCTGCTTTTTATATGGATTATATAGAATCTCTCTCTTTGCAGCTGTCTGCTCTTAGCAACTGCCAATAGTTTAGTATAAATAGAATTATTTACATTAAAATAGATGTATTTCTTGAACAACTTTGTAAATTAAAGGTATGGGGATAACCTCTAGCTTGACCTTGGATATCATTGCTTGGACATATTTTTTTTATATTTCCATGTCTTCATAAAGACCTGAAATAAATAAATTTGCATGCTCCCAATTTCCCTCCAGTCTAGTTGCTACAGGTATTGGCCATGATCAAGGTACCATGAGTTGCACCCAACTGTTAAGGCTGAGATGAGGTCAGAAAACACACGCCGTACTAGACAAAGGAAGCAGTGCATCCATCAAGGGGCAAAGCCAAGGACATTGTGTAATAGTAGGCTTATGCTTGGAAACCCAAGAATCCTATTGGAAGCAGTGTGACAGGAGGGACCACAAAGCGAGGACCCAAACTGAGTATGTTGGACACTGGAATTTTTTGAATTCTCTCCAGTGAAATTCCATACTAAAGCCTTAAAAAGACCAGAGCCTTGATAATTTTAGTAAAAAGCAACTGGTAAATTCTTCACACAGCACCAGTCAGACTCACAACAACACACATGGCCTCCTGGGAAATTGACTGTAGGGACAACTATCTTGACTCTGCAAGGAATGTCTGAGATTACAATATCTTGACTAGTCAATATAGAATGTCTGAGGTGACAGTGTCTGACTGTAGATTTCTTGTAAAAAAACTTTGAAGAGCTATGGCAGTAGAAGTTGTCTCTGGGAAATGTAAATCTTCATTGTAACTTTTTCTGGACTGTAAACATTTTATTTGTTTCCCATCATTCCAGTCCACAAGACTTCTTTCTTGGCAATGCAGTCATCTTCAGTCTGGAGTTTCACATTCCTCAGCTGGTGAAAGCTGTAAAGCTGAAGATGAACAAAAAAACCCCACAGGCACTCATTTTGAAATAACAGGGAAGAAGTTTATTCTTGGAGGCAGAATTACATATCTTCTCACTGTAAAACTATCCAGACTGCCCATGACACAAGGACTTGCAGAATTTTGCTAGAGGAGGATTGCTTATTACCATTCTTCACTGGTTTGCGATCTTTTCCACACTATGCCAGTGACAGTAAAACAGTGAGTGGATGTGCAAGCTTAACTGATATTAGCATGAAGCTGAGCACTGAAAGCAACTCCACCAGGGCTTCTAACTGCATGTTAAGAGCCCTGTCACTGGTGTGGGAAGGCTTAATTTCTGATAATACTGCATTCGAGAGAAGAGGAACACAAAGGAAGAGGCAGCCTTGAATGGAAGAAACCCAACAAGTTGAGCTTTGCAGATTCCCAGCACACAGATGATATGTATGATACATGAGCTGGCAATTTCAGGGCAATGCAAACCTGACTGGAGCTAATCACATTGTGCTGCCCAAAGCCCAGATATCCTCTTTTTAAGGAAGATACACAGATGTGAAGACAGGAAAAGTTGGCAGGAAAGTTTCTTCTTCCCTGCAGATACACCTCAAAGTAAATCCCTGTCTTGATGCACCTGCAGAGCTTCTTCCAGCCCTGCACCTCAGTGAAAACCATGAAGAAACAGAACCTCCATTGTGATGGAGAACTTCTGCACTAAGGTACAGCCACTGTCTCAGTAGAGATGGGTATCATTGGATTGCTTTCCTGGGCTCTTCATCTGCATATCTGCAGGGAAAATTTGCATACGATACCTGAGTTCTACCTGTGTTCTAAGCGAATAGTACATATTCAAATAAGCAAACGTTAAAAAGCAACTGTTTAGATACCCATGTCAACTGTTACATTTAGCACTGTATTCTTCACAGGTGTCTGTACTTGCTAGCTTCACTTGGAAGGCTCCCCATCATTTAACATTGTTAAATCCTCATTTGGTTTCCAATCTCTCATGAAAAGAATCATATAAGGTCTTTCTTTTTGAGATCAGAGACTACTTTGAAGGTCTCACATGACAACTCTGACTCTCTCCACAGGCCTAACTAAATCTGAGGCCAGAAGGCAGTAGCATTTACTCTTCAAAATGAGAATGTGATGGGGTTTGGGTTTGGATTTGGGGACTTTGTTGGGTTTTTGTTTTGCCTTTGGAACATGAAATCATATAATATCCTATTTTTATTAATATTTCTTTGGTATCTTTTGAAAAACAATGTTCTGATTTCCTATTGATAAGCGATATGAATTTGATTGCAGCTTCAGCTGCAATATAGTTATTCGAATGCACAGAGATATGAAATAAAGCTGGTGTTTGATGTTTTCTAACTGATAACTGATTTAGAGCATTATTTTCCAGAAGTCCTATCCACCACACACCACAGGCTGTTCTGGGGGAGATGCTTCTAGTATGTGCTCTCAGAATTGCACTGCTCTGTGTAAACTACCACTATAAACATGACCAGAATCTCTTGACCATGGTGATTTCCACTCCTACCAACCCAATAACTAAGCCAAGAATCTTCTATCCCTCTTTCTGTTACTCAAGGTCCACAAATGTGTTTCACTTCACAGCAAACTTTAAAGAATTTCTCACTGATGATACTCAGCAATCCGAGGCAGAAGGCATTTGCCCAAAAAACAGAGGTCTGAAACCCTGCTCTGAATTACAGTAAGTTTGCACTCTGGCCTCCCACCTTATCTCTGTACCTTTTCAGAGTACTGCTTAAGTGGTGGGTTTATATTTATGTATGTGGTACTTACCTTTTCATAATCTTCTCTCTCTTAATTGCCCTCCCTACAGAAAATATTCCCTTAACTACATTTCTATCAGCAAACTAATCTTTACACTGTTTAGCATGTTATTAATCTTGTCCTGTAGATCTTCAATTCTTACTTGGGGTTCCCATGTGTGCAGTAAAAATAAACCCCAAAATATGATATTTATTTATTTGAAACTCAATACTCATGCGTTTACAACATAAACAGACACAGAGACATACATTTTTGCAACCCAGTTTTCATGGTTGTATCTTAAATAAAAAACGCATAAAATATCCCCAAATAACCTCTTGAATTGATGACAACTGAATTATTTTTCACAATGGGGCAAAATTCACCAAGAGGGAAAGGGTTGCCTCAGTATTTAGGACTTTTTATGGTTTTTTATAAATAGCTGTGATAACATTTTTTAAACTGCGAAAAATACATATATTTTATATGTGTGCATAGTACACATATGACATGTTTTATCTGTCGTACAATTTTTATGAGGAAGCTGTATGGCAACTA
This sequence comes from Cettia cetti, assembly GCA_013401135.1. Lineage (NCBI taxonomy): Eukaryota > Metazoa > Chordata > Aves > Passeriformes > Sylviidae > Cettia > Cettia cetti. The sequence continues at coordinate 41,629 of VZUI01047873.1, read as the reverse complement.
CAACTTTAACTCTGTGTAAAAAGTGCTATTATAACTCTCTACTCTGATATTGCAGAAAGGTATTTCAGGGAGACTAACCTGTATTTATGTTCCTGACTTTCTCCAGCCAAACGTCCTACTTTTAAATTCAATATATGACCAGCCTAACCAAAGAAATCCTGTGGGATTTACACCTGATAGTAGATTAATACTTTGACTGATTTTCAAAAAAAGTACAATGAATAAGAAGACTGAATGAAGCTTTCCTTTACAGTTCTGTGAAGGGGGTTGGGAAGCCATGGGGAGAGAGGGTAAGGAACGACCACAGACTCTGTGTTTGGAATTCCTTTTTCACCACCAATTATAGCAACAGGGGAAAAGACTTAAAATGCCCTTCAGCACAAACTTGCAGGTATGGGAGACAGAGGATCCTTTTGCTCCCATCTTGCACAGTAAGATATCTGTTCTCGCTTTCCCATAGCTGTCAATGTCAACTTTGATCATTAATATATTATCTTGGCAGAGAAATAATCTCACCTCAATCCTTAAAACTTAGTGCTTACACTGTGCACGTTTTTCTAATGTCTCAACCCCTCTTAACTGCGTTAAATAAAGTATATTCGTTAAATCAGCTCCTCTTCTGACAGAAATGTTAAGAATCAATCAAGAGCTATTTCATTTTCCTTATACTAACAGGTAATGATAATTTTTTCATATAATTTCTTGAAGCATAATTTTTCAAAAGTTTTCATCTACTTTGAAATCATGATTAAAATTTTTTACTTACAGGATCATTCTGCTATTGGTTTGTTGATGGATCTTAAAGGATTTTCTGGCTAAGGGTAAATGCTTATACTGATAGCATAGATGTCAAAACACAGCCAGAAATGACCATGGATTAATTTATGTTATAGGAAGCAAAATCTGGTATAATTAAGGCTGTCTAATGCTTTCCGTGTAAACATCATGATTTACATATCTTGGTCAGATTCCAGGTTTTTGGGTTAAAACTGTCTGTGCTGAGTGTCTGCCTCAGGAGGACTTTTTCTCAGTGTCTGCAAAAACAGATCAGTCTTTTCTCAATACAAAACTAGGGAGTGGTTCCTCCAGTTTAGACAATTTTAAGTGTCTTTTGAAACAAAAACCCACCATATGCTTTGGAAATGACTCATTTATCCTTCAGAGGGTCACAGGAGCATAAGTCCGGCACTCTAGCATTTTTTTAATCTCTATTAAACAGGTAAATATATGAAAATATCTTCCTCAAAATTTGGTCTCCTGGTTGGAGTCCAGTCCAGTGATGTGCAATTGAAATCCTTCATGTAAGAAATTAGGAAAAAAGTGCCTGCCTGGCTGGTGGTACACTATACTCAGGAAGTCTTCATCAGTTCCTACTCCATAAGTCAGTTGTTGAATCCATCAATAGCTTGAAAAATAAGTACTACTACATTGAACAGATATCAGGAGATTCAAAACATGCAATGAAAGCACAACAATCTTAGTAAAACTTAGTAAAGCAAGGGATGCATTTTTTTAAAATGCATTTTAGCATTAACACAGAAATATAATCACATCTGACTTCCTTTTACAGAAGGATGCCAATGAGCTAGTAAGCATGCAAAAGTTAAGAGAGGTTAGCATGGTACACTCCATGAATTGTACTAAAAAATCTTGAAAAGGAGATAGGAGGAAAACATATGAGGGAAAAGTTAAGTGCCAAGGAAATATGATGATGATGGTCGACTGAGCTGGTTTTGCCTTAGAAGATCTTGGCACAGTGGATTTTAAAACTTGAAAATCTTGAGGTGCTGTCAGACAACCAGACCATTTCTTATCTATTGTCAAAAAGGGGCTCTTCCAAACAAAATTCCTAGATGTTTTTTGAGCACTAGCTCTCCAATGTAGAAGAAATTCTCACAGTGAACTCCAGTTTATTAAACAAAACTTTCTGGTGTCTTTTATCTTATGTTGTAGAAGACCTTTATGAAACTTTGGTTTGTTGCTAACTGAAATTTTCTTTACAGATACTGCCAGTGAAAGCAATAGACAAAATACTGATTTTCAAGAAGGTACAGTATCAAATGGCACTACCAACCTATTTACTAAGAAATTATCTAATCATGTCCAGCTAGGTTTTATATTTCTGTCTTAGGAATCTTAGATTGGTGACCATTAATTTTACCATAAATATACATTTAAAATACCCCAAGCAAATAAGGGTGAGGATGAGGGGTATTTGTGTGTTCAGGAAGCTGGAGGCTTAAACTTGGAATCATCCCAAAAAATGGTAGGTTGACATAAGAAATTCAGCTGAAGATCAATGGGTTAACCATGCAGTCACCAACAAGGAAGTCACTAAAGCCCCATCAGATGTGCTCGAAGTGATGGTAAATGTTACGTGAGGAAACTTAATGCATAGGTTGAGTCTTGCACCAAATGACCCAGAAGCTCCCTCCAACTATAAGTTCCATGAACTGTGAAAATTGTAATAAGTGGTGGCACTTGTGGAATTCCTTCCTGCCATGAAGGATAAATTATTATATAAAGGCTGTCACACGCGATACATCATCTACAAATTTTTTGAGTTCCTACTGCAGCTGCCATTAGGGAAAAAAACCCACCAAATCAACAAACACTTCCCTTCAAATACATGAAAAAACATAGAGCTACTTGGCATAACATAAATTTATCCCAAGGCTCTCAACAAGTACCATTGTCTTTGTCATATTTGCCGATGGTGATGTGAACATCCATAGAACACGAAAACTCCTGAATTCTACAGTTAAATGGAAAAGTAAATATTCCAGGCAAGATTTGCTTCATTATGCTTACTAAAAGGTAATAAAAAGAGGACTGGGTTAACACTGAGATTTTGATCCATTTCTCGTAATTGACAGAAGTGAAGGAGATGGTATAACCTAGAGATGGCAAGTCCTTGAATTCAGCAATATTTTAAAAATGCCTACACATTTATCATTTTTTCTAACAGAGTCTTCAAGAATGGAAGAGAATTCAGAGGCTGCATCCACAAATGTTTCAGCTCACTCATTCCCAGTTTCCGCCTCCTACTCCACCATCAACCCCACACCATTCTATTTTGCAAGTAGACTGCAACACAGAGAAATATTGAATCAGTCTTTAATATTTCTCAGTTTAATATTATCTTAACTAAAAAGAGAACAATTACATACTTGATACCTTGATATGTAAGATTTTGTAGGAGTTGTACTGAAATGAAAATTCCTATTTGACTTTACCCTGTTATTGCAACTCCTGGTCACACAGGTTCATATTGTAGTGACAGAGCGTTCATTGCAGTCATTCTTTCTGTAATGTTTTCCAAATTCATTGAAAATAAGATAATGCATAGCTGATGTCTGACAAAAGGTCAGACTTGTTATAGTAGAGAGAAGCAACAAAGTTTGTAATGGTCTATCAGCATTCAATAAAATATGATTTATCTATTGCTCTATTATGATAGATTTTATCTACCACGAAATTACATTGATAATGAAGAAAATATTCTTTAAAATATGCTTCGTCTTCACAACCTCCTTCAGCAGCAGAATTATATAAAATTGCCAACAATTTAATTAATCTCTACTTGCACATATAGTTGTCATTGTATATAGTATATAATAATTGTATATATTATGTATTATATAGTATGTAACATGCTATATAAATACAATTTTGCTAAAATTAGCAATCAAGTTTCCAATACTTAGATGAAAAGAAGTTGTTCTAAAAATTATGGTCAAAATCATTCTAATTGCTATCCATAATTGTTGGGGGTTTTGTTTGGCATGTGCTATGGATGAGTAATAAGAAACATGAGTTACTGATAAATGTTCTTTACTTTTCTGGGCAGTTGTTTTTTAAATACATTAATAATTTTCTGTAACTAAAAAAAATCATTTTGAATTGAGAAAAATTCAAAAATTAGTAGGATATTCTATTTGTAAACTGACAGGTTCAAAGCCATTTCTTTTTGCTCACATGGAAGTAGTACAGAAGAGGCATATATTGATTATCTTCTTCAGTTATTAAAGGAAACAGCACAGCTCAACCTTTTTTGATGACTGAAGCATAAAGACTTAAGACAAAATAATGTAGTTAAAGTTCATGTTTAGCTTTAATGTTGTACAGCCATCAGTGGGCACCATATTGTCAACACTGTCATAAATTTAGTCTCTGAAGGTCATTATTTATGCAGAAAAGCACTGAGAAAAAAATTTTAGTTTTTATTAATTACTGTTACGCATTTTAAATACTGTTTGGTGTACCTGTAAGAGCTATAAAATAAAATATATAAGAAAATTTATTTGACTTTAATTGCTAACAGTAGCTCAAAGTAGTATTAATGGAAAATCCACAAAAGTATTCAGAGTATTTTTATCTTTGAATAAGTATTTATAAAATGCTCCAGCAAAACAAAATAACTAATAAAACCAAAACATTGCAAGGTTATAATCTGGAATTTCACCACTTATATCAGAAATGCAGTTGGCAAGCCATCACCAGTTGTCCTTATTTCTCTTTGTTTCATTCATTCATGCTTTGTCACTTTTATTTCTTGTGAATTTAATTGAGGTTTTGTCATTTTTCTCTACACTTCTACTCAAAAGAAACAACTTCTTTTCTCTTGCTTTCTGTATCTTTCTTCTCATCTCTGGTTCTCTCACTCTTTGTGTGCCTCTTGTTTCATTCATCTCTGCCATTCCACTGCCCTCTAACTCTTTTCATCACCTTGTTATGCAAACACAAATACCCACACAGGCATTTCAGGATTATTGTCATAAGATGTCAAGTTATCTTTTACTATATCCAGAGTGCAAGCACTTACGGTGAATAATTTTAAATGGAATGTCTTCTTGAAAAAACATAATCCAAACATGTATCCAAGCCCACTATAATTGTGAATCAATAGGCAAGAAATCTTCATCAATTATTCCACAGTGCCATCACATGGTATACCTCTCTCCATTAACTAATGTACCTAGCAGGAAATACCAAGACCCTTTTTTCATATCTAATTATGTAATTCACTGATTTGTATATGAACCGTGCTTTAATTTATATGAGATATATATTTTATCCTCTGCATAATATGACCCAATCTCCCTCTTATACTTCTAGTAGTACATAGCAAAAAGCCTTCATGATAGTAAAATTTTATCCTGGGTTTACAGCTTCTATCATGTCACTTAGCAATAAAAAACATTCAAAAAAGAATGTTTTTCCCTATAAACCATTTTGGACTCTATGATCAAAAACACCAGCTGATTTTACCCACTGTTCATGTCTTGGTGGTCAATACATCTGTATAGTTATTGTCATGCTGTGAGGTAGAAGACACTGTAAAAAACAAGCATGTCAGGTGGACAATAATAGAGCAGAAAAGATGAATAAAACAATAACAACAATAAAAATATATCAGATTAAACAGCCTTTTCTAACAGTATCAAATGAGTATTGCACTGTCAGTCACCACAGCATTCAGTCATCTTTCCAGGACTGCTTAGCTGCAGGAAAGCAGGATTAAAGTCTTAACATGTGGTAGAATCCATACAAAATGCATTATTTATTTGAAGTAAAGTATGCCAGTATTGCACTTGGTTAAATTAAAACTTGTCAGTTGAAAATGAATGCAGTACTGAAGTAGAAAATTCAGCAGAGAATGATGGACCAGCCTTATTGCAAGATCTTGTAACATGAAGGATTTTTTCTGGAGAGCTAAACAGTCCTCTTTTTAATGGCACAAGGACCCTCTAAATTTGTCTAAACTATATTCATGGAATTGATGTTTCAAATAATCTGAAAAAAAAGAAAATTCAATTGTTTCTTAAGTAATTATGTTCTCTGGATCTCTACCAATTTCTTTGTGCTTCTTAAAGTATTTTTAGGCCTCAAAGAAAGTTTTGCTATTTATCTGTTGCTAGCTATTCACTGTGAACTATGACCTACAGAAGACCTGGGCAATCTGCAGTCTATCAATGTAATCCACCTTCCTCTTCCTCAATTTTCTCACCGAGGAGTAATCTTCTCTTCTGGCCCTTTGAGCTGGTCACATGAGCTACTAAACTCATAAGCTACTCTAATTACACGTAAGCTCCTCCAATTTTGGGGTTTTTTTTGTTTTTTTTTTTTTTTTTCCTTTATGTGTGTCAGGTTTTGTGAGTAACATTCTTTAACACAGAAGTATGAGTTAGAAAATTCTATGTTGCTCACATGATTCATACATGTGGACAGTATGCTCACTCCAGCCATATCCAGTTTAGAGAATAAAAAAAATATACTGTCTACTTTAACCTCTTCAATGGCACACATACAAACAGTATTTGAAAATCCCTCAAGTTACAGACTTTACCTTGGCACTCTAATCAGTTCAGGTCCTGTTTTGTCAGGAAACATAGGGAAAGAGATGTAATGATTCTTCTGCATAATTTTTGAATTGTAAATAATATTCCAGAAAATGCATAACCCAGTGTTCAATTTTATATTTCATTTTTTAAGAAAAATAAGTATCATTGATCTGTTTACAAATTCTCTCTAGACTGTCCTTTTTCACACATGGTCTTTATAAAGTTCTTCAAAATATAGATGTTCTCATGCATTTTTGCATTTGCTTAAAGTTTAAAAAGATACAGTTATATATATTATGTGTTTGTTCAATTTTATTTGGAAAGAATAGACTTGTGGCCACAAACTCATATGGGTCCATTTGAACACTGAACATCTGAAAATCAACTTTTCATGCAAAATACATGAAATATTTTAAACTCCTGAAAGTATGAAATACATTGCAGAGTTACCATTACTACCATTATTTTAGATATACTTAAGATACAGGGCAAGAATACCAGTATATTGTGTGTTAAGCTTCCATTTTCACTTAGATTAAAAATTAAAAAGTGCAGCAATTCCTTGCTCTACAAATAAAAAAATCGCAGTTTTTAAACTACAAGTTGTAGAGATGTCTAAATTTTAAAAACTTGTACAAACTAGAATTTCTGGCTGTAAATTCATGTTATCAGTGATTCTTGGAACCCGGTTAAGAAACTCAATTTGTACTTACGTGCTCACTGAGCGCAATCAAGCTGGGTTGGATTAATTCATTCATTCAATAAGTTTTATACCTTTTTGATTCTTACTGAAGCCATAATAAACTTTCAGAGAGACAACTGAACACTGTATACAGTGTTCAGTTGCCCCAAAGACCTTGTGAATTTGAATCCTTACATAATTATAAGTATCTTTAAATAAATGTAGTTATCTCTGACTCCATTTAATTCCCTGTCAGAACATTGGCTGATTGTCGATTGTAACATAAATGTATAAAGTTGAGTTTTATTTATCACTCATTCTGCTAAAGTATAATCAAGGTAATTTTTATAAATCTGGTAGAAGTATTTTCCCTCAGGCAGAATTTTTTTTTGCAGGCTTCAGCCTGAAGCAGATTTTTCATGGCAGATTTCTCAAAACAGAAATTTCTAAGAGAACTGCTGACACAACCTTCGTTCCTACATAGTAGTGTGAACTTGGCACTGTAATAATTAAGCAATTAGGCATGACAGAGAGTGTGAGTTTCCTGAGATAATCACACCCCTGGGGTATTAGGAGTCATGATCCAGAGATAAGTGGTTTTAATCCCCCAAGGGCGTGATTATTTTATGATAACCACACCTCCTGGAGGAGATTTGTAAGTCACATAAAAAATCTTCAGTGTAAAGTAAAAAGTGCTGGTATTGCAAGAGTAGGAAAAAGTCTGGATATAGAGAGTGGTATCTGGCCTCCTCAAATTAAGGAAGAATTGCGATAGACAACAGCAATTCATACAAATACCCATCATTCCAATCCATTTTACTGGAGAGTATATCTAAGAATTTGGGATGGGGCAACCATGGATATATGTACAGACTGGGGAATAGGAAGCTGAAAAACAGTGTTGTGGAAAGGGACCTGGGGGTCCTGGTCAGTGGCAAGTGTAACATGAGCCAGCAGTGCCCTGGCAGCCAGGAGGGCCAACCCTGTCCTGGGGACATCAGGCCCAGCATCACCAGCCAGGCAAGAGAGGGGATTGTCCTGCTCTGCTCTGAGCTGGGACAGCCTCACCTCCAGTGCTGGAGACAGGTTTGGCTGCCACAATACAAGGCATAAAACTAATAGGAGTGTCTAAAAGAGGGTCAAGAACACAGTGAAGGGCCTTGTGGGGAAGCCATAAGAAGAGGCACTGAGGGCACTTGGTTTGTTCAGCCTGGAGAAAAAAAGTCTGAGGGGAAACATCATCACAGTCCGGAACCTCCTTGTGAGGGGAAGAGGAGGGGCAGGCACTGATCTCCTCTCTCTGGTAACCAGTGACAAAACCCAAGGGAATGGACTGAAGTTGTGTCAAGAGAGGTTAAGATTTTGGATATCAGAAAAAGATTCTGTTTGAGTTTGGGCACTGGAACACGCACCCCAGGGGATAAAGGTCCCAGCACAAAGCCTGACAGGGTTAAAAAAGCATTTGGATGATGCTCTCATGCACATAGTGTGACCCTTGAATGGAAGGCCAGGAGCTGGACTTGAAGTTCTGTGTGGGCTCATTTCAACTCAACATATTCTGTAAATTATTGTAATCTTTCTCCAACATCTAATGTAGCAAATGCTGCTTTGAAACTTTTGAGATGATCTCAAAACCAGAAACATAATCTCTGTTTGAGACTGCTCTACTTCCAGGTTATGACAAGAATGGCCTTTCAAAATGTTATTTGCAAATCCATTTGGAAATGCATGAACTGCACAAGGTTCAAGCAAATAATATCTCATGGTTATCTCCAAAAGTCATATTGGATGCTCAGAAGTGTTGCTGGGCTGCAAAGGGAATAAATTTCTTTGCATGACTTGATTTCAAGCAGAAGTGAAATCCTACAGTTATCAGATCATATAAAATAGCCTCATCTCTTATTCACTTTGCCTTCTCCCTTTGGCAGCATAATTTGAAAACAAAGGTTGCCTACCCTTTGTTGTGAAGAGACCACCATTTATTTTGCAAAAGATGCTGACTCTGCTCCCTCTTACTTCCCCTGAACTGGTATTCAACATTTGAGAACATTGATTTTTGATTAATCAAATCAAGGTATTTTAGAAATGACTTCTGCATATTTCCAAACATGCTTACACTGACTGATGTATGTAAGTTCTTTGTCTTACAGGAGCCTTACGCACACAGATCTTGATGGCATTTGCAGTGCATTATTGATGCACTGCATCAATAATGCAGTGCATCAATAATGCACTGCAGATGCCATCAAGATGCAATAATGCACAAAAAGATGCACTGCAGATGCCATCAAGATGCAATAATGAACAAAAATTGATTGATGTTTCTTCTGTTTTACATTACACTTCACAATAAAATGTTGTGTACAGTTATTCCACCACTACATCAGTATAATGAAAACATCATACACTGACAATCAGTTAGCAGGTACTCTTTCTTTGTAATATTTAGCATTAAGGTATTGAAATTCCAAAGACTGAAAAAAATAAACTGAAAAGATTTGGTTATTTGTCAGATTCAACTTCATTTTCTTGTCCACCCCTGTAATTTAATACAAACAGAAGTCTCCTGCAAAGATTTTTACACTTGTAGATATTCTCAAAGTTTGCTGTCATCTATTTATTGAAGAGATAAATATTGGAAGAAGCTTGCAGTGATTGTGACATAGTGAATTTCACTATCCCAAGCAAAAAGTCAAGTCAAGACCTTAAACCTTGTTAAAGTAGTCTTGCAGTTGCTTAAAGAACTGGAGGATGGGGAAGATGTTCTGCAAAACTGCCTTCAGGGATAAAGGTGCAGAAGGGATCTGTCAAATATTTGATGACATTTCTCCTAGAGAACAAGACCTTTGCAAGAAATCAGGCAAGGACAACTGGAGACCAGCATAGATGAATAAAGATCTCCTGGTAAAACAATAGGCACTAGAAGCAGGGACAAATGTTCTTGGAAGGTTATGAGGATGTGCATTGGGAGTTTAGGCATGAAATTGGGAAAGCTAAGGGACAAATCTAGCAGTAACAAAATTTGGAAGGGGATGTGAAAAGTACTATGTGCTTTGTACAGCTACAGAAAAGGAAGACAAAAGAAATTGTACCCACATAAGACAAAGGATCTGATGAGAGCTAACATGGGGAGGACTAAAGTACTTAACTATTTTTTTCATTTTTCACTGGAAACTGCTTCTCTTGGGACCTTCAAGAGTAAAGAAGTCCAGTCCCTCTCATCAAAGGAGAAAATCAGGTTCAAGTAATCTGATGTGATCCACTGAAGAAAGTGGTAGGATGAGATAAAGACAGTTTAATATGTAAAGCAAAAGACACATGTGCAAGCAAAGAAAGGAGTTAATTGTCCTGTGGGCAGGCAGATGTTCAGGAAAACAGGGCTCCATCATGCATATTGGTGACTTCAGAAGGGCAATATCTTCACTTTGAACATCCTTCTCCAAACATTCTTCTTCACACAGTTTTTAATTCATGACCATTTCATGACCATCATATAGTCATATGCAATTTCCCTTGGGTCATTTGGGGCCACCTGTCACAGTGCTACCAAAATCCTTGTACTGCCTCAGCCTTACATTGTGGATAAAGAACAGAACATCTCTGAATTATCAACACTGTTTTCATCATAAATCCAAAACTAAGACCCATCCTAACTACTGTGAAGAAAATTAAGTAACTCTATTACAGCTCACACTAGCACATCATCATGCAATATGAAGAAAGAAAGAGCACTGAGCAGTTTTTTGTTACAGAGTTCATCAGAGCTCTGAAGCTTTTTAATAACAATTTACTCTGTTTATTTTTTTGTTGTCAACATTATGTCCACTTATGTTCTTGAGTTAGAACACAAGATTCATTATGGGACCCAAGACCACAGGTAATTACAAGCAGAACTGAAAACTCTGTAATAGATTCCTGTGGTTTTTGTGGTTTGGTTTTCAGTGCCATTATAACTCCAGGGATGTTTAATCAGGTCATCAACAAAATTAGAATTTATTTGTAGAGTTCAGGCAAATATATAGTATAGTACAATTTCTGCTAGACTACCTTTTACTGCTTCATACAAATAAAATTAGTATATCTGGACATTTTTAATGATTTAGGGACCCATAGCTTTGCATTTTTTCTATGTAGCTTTGGTAGCTTATGTACATTCTATAAACCTCAGGATTTGGAAATTGAAATGAAATAAAATTGGAACTACCTTTTCAAAACACATCTGAGAATTTCCAATTACCATACAATTTCATTTTCTATTCCTTTGTGCAGTAGGAGAGCACAGAAATAAAAGGAACACTAGGATTCCCTTTTAATTTTAAACTAAAAATGGAATGTTCACTTAAAGTTGATCAGCTCTTAGGCAAAGATTTCTACTCATTAAATAAAATTATTCTTTGTTAATGGATTGATAACAACATTTTACTGTTATTTGTAGACAGGATAAATTTTCTGAGCTGTAGGATACTTTTTAACTCTCTTATTACACCATGTCTTACACTACAAGACATGGTGTAACACTTACTGTTATTTCCTTTGCATCACCTTGCAAACCGTGTAACAGGACAACTCACCAATGTCTCTGGAAAGAAGGGAAAAGACAACAAGCTGAGTGATGATAAAATGAAGCTCTTAATCAAATTTCATTGTAGGTACAGCTTTGGACCTGTAGAAGATATGCAAGCTGATCAACTTGGCAGACAGCATTTTTGTAGAAAAACAGATGTTTTAGTAGAAAGGCAGGAATCATTTTCATTTAAGTAGTTAAACAGAGCAGCCCTGTAGAGTTCTGAAGTGATCAAAATAGTGGTAAAGGAAATATATTAGGAAATAACAGTAAAACTTTTCATAATTTTTCATCCATATTCTCTGGAAAACTGAAAAATTATCTACTAATTTTACTTACAGACAGAGCTCATGCTCATTTAGTTCTCTCATTTCTCACTATACATTACCATAAGGTCTTTCCTGATTCAGTGGAAATGGCATATTTAATTAAATTTGAAGTTTTTGCTTGAGCTGTGTTTTGGTTTGTTTTTGGTTTGTTAGTTTTTCGTTTTTTCTTAGAGGTCATCAGCCAGATTTCACATCCAGGGTTTATCTAAATCTTGCTTACTCTCTGGACTAAAACTGTTAGGTTGCATACTTTCCTATCTATCCACTCAATTAAGAAAAGATAGGAAAATTAGGTTACTTGTTGTTTTTGGTCTTTTGAAGTTTTTTTTTCTCTATCTAAACTGAAAAGTTTTTTTTTTTTTTTTTTTTTTTTTTTTTTAATTTGGAAATTGTAGTAGTGAGAAACTGATTTTGGCTAAAATGTAAGAGAAAGATATGGAAGTAACATGACAAGCCATAGAGAAAACAAAGTATTTTGATCAGCAGTGTATTTTATTTAAGCTTTGGAAGCCAAGAGTGAAGGACAAATGAAGACATATTTTAGAAGTTCAGAGAAAAATGCATTTTAAAAGAATTTTTGTTTAAACTTCAGTATAACCTGCCAGTTATCTGAAACTAGAAGGAATTACAAACAAAGGAAGACATGCCTACAAATCCTTATCATAATGAAATTTATTAAATTAAAAGAGAAGTAACTCTCACCATGCTCAAGAAATGGAACACATGGCCATTATTTTGGAATTTTTTCAGAATGACCACTCTGCACTTAATGAATACCATGATTGCTTAGTCCACAACTAATTTTCTCAAAGAAAATTCAAGATATAATCAAAACATAGCCTTCCTTTGAGTTCCCCTTCCTTCTCTTTCCTGCTTCCTATACTGTACTGCATTAATGATAGACTTAATAAATAAAGTCCAGCTTAACTTCATACACTTCTCAATCAAATGAAATCAAAATACTCAGATCAGGATGGTTTTTAGCATCCCTTCTGAAAGGTGAATGAAGCCTTTACAGAAAAAGGGATTAATATTTTTTTTAAAATATTTTCAATGTTTTCATTATGCAATATATTTTATATTCACAGGAAGTCCCCCATGAATCACACGTGAACTTCTTCTTTGTGTGGGTGGCCATGTGCTGAAACACATTGCCCAGAAAGATTATAGGTTTTCCCTCACTGGAGATATCCATAATCCTGTGCCATGTTCTCTGGGATGACCCCTCTTGAGGTTGGACCAGTCTGGTCCCTTCCAACCTGACCCGTTCTGTGATTCTGTGATGGTGTGATTATTCATCGTAAAGGGTTTAATAATTTCAATAAATAGGTGCTTCTAAAGATAGAAAGGACACTATTTAAGTGACTAAAATAATTCTTAAAAAAGCAGATAAAAATTCAGCATTTATGGTGTATTTTTTGAAAAGGTTGCCACAAACATAATTTCTTAACTGTCCATTCAATATATGTCTTTGATTTTTAACAGGCTTAGAACTGACATACAGAACTGTCAAAACATAAATTAATCCCTTTGATGGCACTCTACTAAAAGCAGAATGATTCTGCAAACTAAAAATCACAAATCATCTATGAAAATTTTGACAACTTTGATAGCTTCCTAAACCTCATATAGCGATGAGGTTTAAATTTATTCCTGAGGACTAGTAATGCTGGGGAAAAAAAAACAAAAACAAAAACAAAACAAAAAAAACCCCAACAAACCAGAATCAAAAAAAACCAATAAAAAACACCATCAAAAATCCCAAACAAACGATAAAATTTTCTAATTTTGTATTAGATATCTTCTAGACATCTAAAGACGATTGACATTTTAACTTTGCAAAATTTCTGGAGTTGCTGTCAGTATTATGCTTTTCATTGCTGGCACAGCCACAAAAGCCCCATTTCATACCATATGGAGTCAGAGTAACTTTAGTACAACTCCAATATTCTTAGATTCTCCAGGAAGAACGGAGATTCTGGCAAGATTTCTGTGGTGGTTTTGGAACTGGTTTACATTCTCTAATAGAGATATTGAGACTGAGTTTGGTTTGAGGTACAGCCACTTTCTAACCTGTCATGGCTAAATGGAGGTGTCAAACTTTAGGCTGACACCTCTAACCTCTAAAACTTGGCGCAATTTTAGAATCCCCAATTTAACATTTAATTAAGTACTATGCTGCAAGTGGCAATTGGCTTTTGTGAGGGATATAGATCAGGGTTCCTGCAGTCTGTTTGCTTCCTGAACTGGATATTCGTCATGTGATGCTGTATTACACAGCAGAAACACTGCACTGTTGCTTTCCCTTCAATGTGAAGGGATTTGTCTCCTCCAGAGGATTTGTTCCAGTGCTTACATTCACTGTCTTTAATACTTGTGAAGATATGTCCACAGTGAACAACTGTGACACTAGAGCCAGTGGAGAATTTATAAGTATGATTGGATGGTTAATTCATCTCAGAAGCAAAGCATACGTCGGGTAAATGTTGGTTTATTCTGTGGCTTTGTCTGCCTAGCACTAGAAACTGATTATGTTGCAGATTCTGACACAAACATAATGGAAATCCTGGACATCAGTTTAACATGCCTGGTTTCTTTGCTGAGAGTTGGCCCTTCCCAGAATACACAAGAGGGTTCTATATAAATGCACAAAGTCTTCCTTGTGTGCTGATCTCTCATATATCAAAGCCAACAAGAAAATACTGATCCTGTTGAAATCCCTTAAATTTCCATAATTCTGGAAATTCATGTCTTATCTATCTGAAAAAACATATGTATTTAATACATTGCTTGTTATTTTGAAAGCGGTACGCACAAAACAATGTTATTTTATATAGCAAAGTAATGAACTATTATTTAACAAATTTCATACCTCATTTTATTATTTGAAGGAAATTAATAGACCTTGATTTTACCTCTCCTCAACAATCTTTTGGTTCTTTTCTTTTTCTTATTTCCTCTTTCCCTTTAGTTATCTTCTCTCTCTTCACATCACACCTTATCAAAAAATACTTTGGTTCCATCCATTCTTTTTCCATTCTTTTTCATTAAGTTCTGTCTTATCAAGTTATTTTATTAAATCACTTTACCATGTACAGAAAAATCTGACTTTCCAGACCAGATTCCCATATAACCACATCTACAACCAAATCTGTCAAAGACCAATATTTGTTTTCGATTCTCCTTCAGTGAACCAAAATGCTGGATGAGTGTTGCATGAGGAAGAATTAAAACAACAGAGGTTTTCTATATAGTAGCAGGGTGTTTAAAACCCACTTACTGGGAGCATTCCAGTTTATATGCATCAGTTTATATCAAATGGTACAATATTGGATCTAAGATAGGAACATTTAAGTGTAAACTCAGAACAACAAGGATCAATAATGACTGGCAAATTGTTCCATGGAAAACCAAATTTAAAAATACTTATTAATATAATAATTTATTCATTAATTTTTGAAGTCACCACTGTGGCACATGTGGATAGTTAATTCCAGACATAAATATAAACTATGATATTAGTGTCTCAGTTTCTTACTGTGCTTGCATGGCTGTAGAGGTATCACAATCCGTAAATATTCATATGATGTGAAGAATTCCATGCCAAGCCTGAAAAACTCTTTCCAGGGGGCTTTTTGCCTATTCACTTTATCTTACTCAAAATTAATTAAATTTGAAGATATCACTAAGTATTTTGTCTCCATTTCCTCCTGGCCTCTACTGTTTTCCTTCGGTATAAGACATAAAGGGGGCGTGGGATTAGTAGTAGGAAAATATAATTAAAATTAACCAAGTTTTCTCCATCTCTAATAGTACAGGTTTGTGAATGAGCTGATGGTAAATAATAAATTGACCATAGACTCTATTTGAAATACATTCTTCTCTTCCACTCATAAAATGCTGTGTGCCTTTAATTCCTGCAAAGAGCGGCAGCACTGACAAAAAAAAACATTTATCCCTGAATTCAGTAACAAAGACTGGAGAAAGGGTTGTCCAAGGGGAGCTATCAGGAGAACTATGGAAATAAAATCCAAGTATGCAGAAAAGGGAAGAGGTCAGGGAAACACCATGAATAATGTATAAGGTCACTAGAAGAACAAAGAAGTTAAGTTATACCTGGAGATAAATGAGTGAAAAGAAAAAAAAAACCAAACAAACATGGAAGGTTAGCAAAATGAGAGAACTAGAAGACAAATAAAAGTAGTGAGAAAAATTAAAGAATAAGAAAAATAGTTTCAATAAAAATTCGTTACATAAGATAGCTGACACAGTACTTCTTCAAGGTTCAAAAAAGAGGAAACCATTGCAAAGTTGAAAATATTAGGCTTCTCTCTTAGTTTGTGGAGTAATTTTTCTTCTAGACATCTCTCTCTTTCTGCCACACCAAATCTGTCCTCAATCTCTGCCTCTTTTGCCCATCATGACACTCATTGCACCTGTACTGACGGTCTATGACACTGTGAAAACTTCTCTGTATTTATACAGTGCAACACAGGTGAAGACAGAGAAAAGATCCTTAATAACATTAACACCAGTAAATAAATGTGTTCAGACAGAGAAGAAGGGAAGGTTTCTAAAACAGGACAGAAAGAGGCTGAGGCCTCAGCTTTTGCAGAAAAGAAATTGCTGTGCAGGAAACTGGGCAACTTAGGGCAAAACTTGCTGAAAGCTGTTCTGAGCAGCCCTTTATGGAACTAGATATAGTCTCAGTAACAGTTGTGCCTGTTGGAATGGATTGACCTGCAAAGCAAATTGAGTCATTGCCCAAATTCCCAGGACAGCAGATGAGGAAAAGTTATTAGCTGTATTTACAATCCATTGTTAACCTTTACTTCCTAGGGTTCTGAGGATGTTGAGTGTCATTCTGAGTAGGCACCAACATACAACTAAAAATACAAAATCAGAATGAGAATCTCAGAATCTCTCAGATGATATGGTGTTCTAGATGAAAAAAACAACCCTTGTGATAGCAATGACTGCATGGTATTCAAGGTCAAATTTAGCTTGAAATAGAATGCCTAAAGAAATGTTATGATTTCAACAGAAACTCTGGCATAGGGAATTGCACACAAATACCTTTCAGGACTGTGCCTAGTGTAATTGATCCAGCCTTAGACAGGGGAATGAACAAATGATACCTTCATCCAGCCCCACATTTGAGCTACAAACAACATAATGTTTGTGCACCTATGTTCCTTTCTCCTCTTAGCACTGCTTCAGTCATTTACAGTTCAGTACATTTACTGTAGATTTTGTTCTAACCATAGCTGAAAGAGGCACTTACGTGATTTTCACAGAACATGTGTAGCATAATTAGACTATAGTGTCCCAGGAACATGTGTGGTTTTCTGGCTTTACAGAAGGGTAGCCTTTTTAATTACTTTATTATATAACACTATGTATTTTAACTACTTTCCTCTCAGAAGAAACTTTGAATCCTGTTAATCTGACTTCATGTGCTTTTGCTCTTTATACATGCAGATTCTAAGAATCTGCCAGATTGGGTAACAACTTTCCAATTTTCTGCCACTCCCCCTTCGTTGAGAAAGATTTCAGAAGTTTTCCCTTAGATAAAAACTTATATTCTCCTTGTATTTTGACATTTTTTCTGAATGTAAATACCGTGCAGTAACAAAATTTTTTTACCATGGAATCTCAATATTCAGTTTTACTCTTCAGATCCTACAACTTCCTCAAAAGGGGAAGCAGAAGTGCAGGCACTGATCTCTTCTCTGTGATGACAGTGTCAGAACCCAAGGGAATGGCCTGAAGCTGCATCAGAGGAGGTTGAGGTTGTATGTTGGGAAAATGTTCTTCACCTAGAGGGTGGCTGGGCACTGGAACAGACTCCCCAGGAAGGAGGTCACAGCATCAAGCCTGACAAAGTTCCAGAAGCATTTGCAAAACACTCTCAGGTTTGTGAGATTCTTGAGGTTATCCTGTATAGGTCCAGGAGTTGGACTTTATGATTCTTGTCAGTCACTTCCAACGCAGAATATTCTGTGATTTTATGGTTCTATGATAATAAATGCCTATTTTTTTCTTTCAAGCTGCTCTGCATTCTTTGTCTGTGAAAGACAAGGTGGAAAGGAAATGCAGACAATTCAAAATGCCACAGGATTGTATCACTGCTCTGTAGTGGCTGATCTGCTTGGTCTATGTAGACTCCTGTTTCCTCCTCTTTCTGAGGACACATAGTGGAAAAAAGATGAAGAAATATTAACAACATATATTCAACAAGATGAAAAGCCTCAAAAAGATGGTATAAATTTCTGGTGCATTGGATAAGTCTTCCCACTGCCTCCAAAACCCCTGTCATCACCTTTATTTAGAGCATGCACTGAGTAATGAAGGCAGTCCAAAAGTACAATATGAACACAAACACAAAAGGGGGTTTTTCTTTAAATAATATTGGTGTCTTGCCAATACGAGACAGTACAGAAACAGGCTGTACAAATATTCAAATGGTACAAGGGGCTAAGGATGAAATATAATCCTCCACTTGGGTTTTTAGGTTGGCTTCTTTTTGTTTGCTGTAACCCTGAGAATTGTGTTTTAATATAGATTTTTTTAGGATAGACAAAAACATAAAGTTGAAATATATGATGAACTAAGTAATTGAGCATACTCGTTGTAAGTAAAGCCAGATGCTCAGCAGTTCTCCTGTGGCTATAGAGGGAAAAGCAACACAGAAAAATCTAGCTCATATTTTGGTTTTAGAGATGATCAAAGAGAGTTTTCCATTCCCCTGATAGAAAGGTTCTTTGAAATCAGCTAGAATGATTGGCCAGCAGAATAAAAGACAGCAAAATGCAGGTCTTTTTCATGTCCATGAGTGGATATTCCTGTCTGACAAACTTAATTTTCTTTTACAACACAGTAACCCATCCAGTTGATTAAGAGAAGCCAGTTGGTGTACTCTTTTTGGATTTCAGTAAAGCTTTTGATACTGTCTCTCATAGTATCCTTATGGAGAAAGCATCCAGCACACAGCTGGATAAGCACATCATGGGATGGGTGAGAAATCAGTCATGGGTCAGGCACAAAGGGTTGTAATGAATGGGGTAACATCAGGCTGGCAACCTGGGGGATTTGCCAGGCCTCCATGTTAGTGCTCTTCAATATTTTCTTTAACAACTTAGATACAAAACTCAAAGGTCTATGAAGTAAAGTTTCTATCAGTATTAAATTGTGAGAAGCTCTTGACTCACTCATAAGCAGGGAGGCCCCAGAGAGAGACCTCAACATATTAGACAGATGTGCAATCAGCAATCATATGAAGTTTCACATGGGAAAGTGCTAGATTTTGCACCTGGGATGGGGCAGCCCTGGATGTATGGACAGACTGGGAATGAGAGGCTGGAAAGCAGTGTCATGGAAAGGGACCTGGCGGTTGCCCTGTCCCAGGTGCAGAATTAGGCATGGTCCCTTGTTGAACTTCATATAGTTCATAGAGTGGGGGATTGCACAGCCCTCAATTTGTCAAGGTGTCTCTGCAGGGCCTTTCTGAACTCAAGGAGTCAGTATCTTCTCCCAATTTCCCCTCATCTTCAAACTTGCCAAGAATTCCTTTGAGCCCCGCAGAAACCCACTAGTGACTAGAAGCCAGTCTGATGTCCCTTCGCTTGCTATAACCTTTTCTGCTGACCTGTGAGCCAGTTTCTCGCCCATCACATGACATGGTTATCCAGCTGTATCCCGGACATTTTCAGAAGGATCCTGTGTGAGACAGTATCAAAGGCTTTACTGAAGTCCAAAGAAGGCTGCAGCAACTGGCTTTCCATGATCAACTAAGCTGGTTACCCTGTTTTCTTGCTTTAAGATAATTTAGGAGACGCTCTCAAATGAGTTCCAAATGCCTCCTCTTATGGTAATAACCATTCCCTTTCCACCAATCAGAAACAAATACACATCAATGTAAGTGAAAAACTAAGTTTACTATCAAGTGAAACTGCAAGAGGCAAAAAATAACAGGAAATACAAACAGTAAGTACAAAAGTGTTTAATTTCACTAACTCCTTCTGAGCAAGACAAACCCAGAATGATGGGATAGCCCTGCCCCTGGGCAACACGGGCAACCTCCTGTAGAGCATCAGCCTCTACTCCTACGATTGTGTCTCCAGGAGCAGCAGCTCTGTGTGCACATGCGGATGGCAGCGCTGGTGGTCCGTGCTCAGTCAGGGGCTGTAACTTTCGGAGGGGCAATGCCTTTGCTGTCGGCAGCAGAGAGCAAACAGCCGGGGTGTCCCGGTGCCCTTCTCCTGGGCTGGGCACTGCCCGCAGCTGCGGTGACCGCACTGAGCGGGGCTGACGCGCCTCTGCCAGCATGGCGCTGGACTGCAGGCAGGTGCTGCAAAAGTCTCTCTTGAAACAAAAGTTTCTCTTGATGGCAAAATGCAGCTTCTAGGGTTGGTACTGCTGTGAATAGATGCAAGAAAAGAAACCAAGAAACAAACCAAGCAGCTGGAGAGGCAAAGTCCACACAGTAGAAGAGAGCAAGCTGCCTGGGAGAGCAGACTTAAAAAGAGACCATGCCTTCCTCTCCCACCCCTCACACTCATTCCTGCCTGGCCACAGGGTCTAAAAGAGTAAAAATTTTGGGCACAGATAGATATGGAATATAATAATATTTTGTGTTACCCTGGACCCCTGTTGTAGAAGGAAATCAGTTGGACAAGTAGGACTTCTCCCTCATGAAGTGCTGGCCATGATCGATGACTGTGTCCTCTGGGTATTTTTCAAGGCTTCCCAGAATAATCTTTGTCATTGTTTTACTCAGCACTGAAGTGAGACAGACAGTCCCATAGTTTATGGGTTCCTCCTTCTTGATCTTCTTGAAAATTGGGACATTAGACAGCTTCTAATCAGCTAGGACCTCTCCAGAATCCCAACACTGCTCAAAAAATCATTGAGAGAACCATTGTGATACAAGCAGCAGTGAGGTCCTTGATGATTCTTGAATATCAGACAGACAATTCTTCATTTGCTATAGCTTTGAGGTTTATCTAGGGTTATTACTGGCATATTAGCTCTGCTTAATACTGTGTACTGAAAACAAGTGTGTTCAGGAAATAAATATGTAGGTTATCACAAACTTCTAATTCTTGACTGAAAAAGCAATTACTGAATGTAAACAATCTGCAAAACAGTGAATCACTGGATTTTGTTGTTTGGGCAAGTCACGGATGAAAAAAAGAGTTGAATGGAGGAGTTACATTAAACTACATTAAGAAAAAATCTCTTTTAGCAGTCATAAGTACACATCAAGAAGTGAGCCAAGAGCATACAGTAGGAAGTGTGTTTTTAAAAATACAATCTGAAAAGTACTGTAGAGAGCTGTAAAGTAATACAGGTGTTCCATCTAGACAGATTTGTTGGGCTATTTTATATTGTTTAGAGACACTGGAAAACACTGCTCTGAATCGGTTTGGGCTGGTGTTTCCAATTAAACAATATCATGTTTGCCAAGGGAGCAGTTAACTGTATTGCATGTTGTTATTATGGTGAAACACTGTGAGCCTGCCCTAGAAGATATTTGTATAGTACATCTCTGTTCCAGAAAAATGGATGTAAAATTATGACACAAAATTCTTCATGAAAACTAGCTCAGAACTTGTGAAGTATAAGTAAACATATTTTAAATATTTGGAGGTTGGAAAATATTTTCTTTCTAAAAAATATGGGAACATATTTTTATGCCCAAATTTGTGTTTCCTGGAGGATAGACAACTGGATTAGACATGGACCTCACCAGACATCTCAACAAAAGCTGATGAAAACATCAGAGAGGAAGGGGCTGGGATAGACCTCACAAAAGACCAAGGACTGCCTTCTGCCCTTTGACCTGTTTTTAAAATGTCTCTTGCTGTTCGGCCTGCCCAAGCTGTTCTTCGATCCCCAGCCCTCAATCTCAATGTCCTGAGAGTCACATTTCACCGTGTCATTATAACATTTTTTCTAGAGAAGCAATAGTCTTAGCAATTAATGATGTGATTTTAAAGTTTGCTTTCTTAAGGTAAAATAAGTGCAGATGTAATTACAGATTTTGTCTGATTTCAAAGTTGATTCAAGTTCTGATTGACACTGGACAACTTCAAATAGCTTAGCTGGGATGTAGAGGTTGGCAAAGTACTTGTCCTCCAAACAAGACCTAAAATTACAACTGAAGCAATCAATGTTAGTGAAACCCAGGCCTTTCCTTTTGTAGAGAAAGTAAATATAGAGACCTCTTATAATAGTTAATGGTACTACTGGTAATAAGGTGCAATATCCTTCATTACAATGTGATGCGTTTAGTGTAATTTCTCTCATTAAAACATATGTACGCTGAAAAGGATTCTTACTTATTTATTATCAGATTCAAAATATGTAATTTTTAGACATTTGTTTGTACATGCCGCAACTGATTTTTTGTCTTTTTATAGTCAGTGAAGCAGATACATGGAACAAATGTTTGTGAAGAAAGATCACGAAACATCAATATTATCTTTCAGTATCTGCTAATGGAACAAATAATGAGGATGTCATCATGGAAGTCTACTACAGGCTTCTTAACCAGGACAATGATGACACCAAGTTATTCCTTGAGGAACTAAGGGACACTTCCAAATTTACTGCCCTTGTTCTTATGTCCTTCAATTTTTCAGAAATTAACTCGGAACATCTGGAAACTAAGGCCCAAAGATTCCTAAAAAACCTGGATGAAAAACTTTGTGGAAAAGGTCCTAAGGGAGCAGATGCAGAAGGATGCCCTCTTTGATGTACTGCTTGTCAGAGAGGATGTCCTGAGCAAAGTGGAGATTGGCCACAGCCACTGGTGTCTTGGCCACAGTGATCACAAATGATCAAGTTTAAAATCTCTATTGACAAAAGAAGTGCAAGCAAAACCTCAACTCTGGACACAAGAAAAGCAGATTTCAGGTTGCTCAGGAATTAGCAAGCAAGGTCTCTTGCAAAAATGTTTTTGCGGGTGCTGGGGTCTATCAGTGACAGTTACTTTTTAAACATCACCTGCAAAGGGCATAGGAGCAGCAATTCCTGAAAGTTAGAAGTCAAGCAGGAGGGGCAGAAAGCTGTATTGGATGAGGAATCTTCTCTTGGAAATAGGGAAGGTAAAAAAGGAAGATACAAGGCCAGTGGAAACAAGGGAAGAATACAGACATTCTGTTTGCCAATCTAGTGAGAAAATTTGTGCAGCCAAAACTCAACTGAAGCTGAAGCTGGCCAGAAATGAGAAGGATAATAAAAGGTGTTTTCTCAGATGAATTAATGGCAAAAAGCAGTGTTAAAATAACATTGATTCATTACAGGATGAGGATGGTCACCTCACACACAAGGACATGGACAATCCAGTGGTGTTTAAAGTATTCTGTGCCTCTGTCTTTGGCACAGATTACAGACCAAGATGTAATTACAGACCAAGCTCCGTGCCCTGAGCTGGAGGACCATGACTGCAAGAATGATCAGCTCCCAAATGACCCTGAAGTTGTCTGGGATCAGCTGCTACAGCTGGACCCCTACAAATCTGTAGGGCCTTATGAAATTGACCCAAGAATCCTCCAAGAGGTGACTGAGGTCACAGTAAAACCTCTCAATGATTTATAAGCAGTCTTGGAAATCTAGAGAGGATCCAGCTGACTGGAAGCTGACAAGCATTTCCCCAATTTTCAAGAAGGGGCAAGAGGAAGGATCCCAGTAACTCCAGGTGTGTCAGTCTCATTTCAGTGCCTGAAATGGAATTGCCTATGGACAAGATTATTCTGGGAGGTACTGAAATACATCTGAAAGACAACACAGTAATGTTGTTGCATGTATTAGAAATATTGGGACTGCGAGATACCATGTCGAATGGCATTGTTCATATCATATGAGTGATCTGAGGTATCTGTATTCCTGTGCTCCTCATGTGTGTCATTCACATAGGGCATCTATGCTGTGAACACAGGATCAGTGGAAAATAACACAATTATTTAATGTGTAATCAGGACTTCCCATAGAATTTTCATTGAGGAAATCTAGGCATCAAGAAGTCTGTAAAACTTGGATCTGTCTTCATGGATAATCATTCTATTGACCCTCCTTCATCTGATTTTCTAAGAAAATATATAATTACTATGAACTTCACACACAGCTAGGCAGTGTGAAAAGCCAAAAGAGTACCATTAAAAGAGGAAAGGGATAAATGTATGTAAAGTATGATAAGTTAATTTTTCTTCTATTTCTCCTCTAAAGCATGAGACTGTATCAAGAGAACAGTTATAATTTATTCATTAAACTGTAGCTCAAGATCTTGTTAGATTTATAAATGCCAAGTAAAAATTTCAATCTATGCAAGAAATATTTTCATGAGAAGAATCCCAGCACCCTGACTGCCAGTGCTGAGAAGGATTTTCAAAGGGAAAGTCCCTGCCACACATCATGCCACTGATGACACATGGAGTAAGTAGACTGCTCTGATCACACAACAAGCTTTAATAGGAAGTCCCAATTACCCAGGGATCTTGGAACTGGCCTGAAGGTGAAAATTTCAGAATATCATGGGAAGAGGAAGAGGAGAAGAAGGTGACATGCTGAGGAGGCCTTGCCTTATAATCAACTACCAGAACATGAAAGGAGACATGTTCTCTTCCCTGCTGTATTGAAGTGATACGTCAAAAATGGAAAGCTGCATTATGCTGTGGCAAGTTGCAGAAGCTATTTAGGGACAAGGGGGATCTAGTCAGGTTGCACAGTTGAAAAACCTCGAGGCGGCTTTGGATATCGCTGAACAAGAGGAAAGGACAACACTCTACACAGACTCATAGATGGTACCAAATGCTCTTTAGGGGTTGCTGGATTGATTGGAAAAAGATCAACTAGCAGCACAGAAGTAAACCCATCTGAGCTTCTGCAGTTTGACAAGATGTCACTACCTGGATAGAAATGCTGGCTGTAAAAGCATGTAAATGCACACACACCTCTGAGGTGGGCTGCTGAAGAACATCACAATAGACAGAGGGATTGGACTGCCAAGATTAAAGTGTCTCAGATGGATCTGGACTGACAAAAAAAGGGTGAATTATTTCTGGCTTGGTGGGCCCAGTCATCAGGGAAGAGACAAGGTGGGCTCATGATCAAAGGATGGACTTAACCACTATTTCCCTGTTTATCCATATCTGTGAAACATGCTGCAGTCAAGCAGGATGTTGTGTTGCACAAAAATGTAGTTAGTCTATATTGCACTGGGTGTTCCCAAGCAGGTAAAACCTCTGTAGTATGGGGGGAAATGGTTTAAACATAAATATGGGGAAGTCTGGCATACTGACAATATCATGCTCCTGCAAATCTACCAAGTCAAGTTCTACGTGCTGACTGTGGTGGAAAGAACCACTGGATGGCTGGAGATGTATCCTGTGTTTCACCCCATTGCTGAAACACCATCTTGGGTCTTGAAAAGCAAGTCCTGTGGTGACACAGAACCTCAGAAAGAGGTCATTTGGGCAGTGGTGCTCATTTCAAAAATAGCCTCATAGACCCCTGGGCCAGAGAGCACAACATTGAACAGGTATCATATTCCTTATCATGCACCAGCCTCTGCAAAAATTAAAAACAGTGTTGTAATTAAGTAGTTGGGACTCCATTTCTTCATGCAGGAAAAGCCCATAACTCATTTTTATACCGTTTTCACAGACCTCATGTATAGCTCCAATTGGCTAGTAGTCTTCTTGCCACTCAATTCATTGGTTAGTAAATGGCATTTTACCTGTCTATCAAATATCTCTATTCTTGAATTGTTTACAAATTTTCTTCACTGATTCTCATGGGATAGATTCATTGTTTATGCAGGTGCAAACTTTTTTTCTCACAAGAGTAACTTGTCATGTTAATTCTTTCAATTCCTTCCCAAGGAAACTTAACAATCTGCTTAGCTGTAAGCTGTACTTAGAAAAGTAACAGGCCTAAGCCCTGAGTTTATAAAGCTTGTCTTTTTTAAGATTCCAACCCATATACAACAAAATGGGACAATAGAACATTAAAAACTACACTCAAACATTGGGATCTACATAGAGTGAAAGCCACCTGGTTAGGCTGTCATTTCCACCTTAACATGGTCCTTGAAAAAGACAACCTGTTTCCTTTAAGAGGCATAAGCCATAACTTGTTAACCTGTGGCGAGGGGTGACTGCTGCTGCAGCTGTCACTGCACTGCCCCCCCAGGGGAAAGGCAGCCCTTGCCTCGGACAGCCGGAGCCAGCACCTGTCCACAGTGACCCTGTCCAGACCAAACAGCTTCCCAGGCACCTCTGGGCCCAGTTCTGCGGAAGGGTGGGCTGAGGGTGGTGCCATTTCTGTCTTTGCCCCAGGCTGCTTGGGGCCTAGGTCAACATATTTTTTGTATGCGAATCGCCCTCATTTTGTGTACTTTCCATATAGTTAAGGTTACTGTTCATTTTTCTTATTTCATTGCTCCTTTTTTTTTCAAGTAAATGGTTCATATCTCAGTTCAGAAGCTCTGCTCTTAGGCTTCTTCTCACCAGGAGAGGGTGCCCAAAAAGAAAAAGGGGAATTTGTAGCAGATTGTTTTTTAGGTGGGCAACTCAGCAAGAGTTCAGTGGGCCTGGGCCTCTTTTGGCCCAGGCCCAAGGACAGGCCTGAGTGAAGACCTGCACCTGTGGCGCAGTTAGAAATTGTGTTAAGGTATGCAGGCAAGATAGTTAATTAGGAAGTAATTGGTATTGCTGTTGGTCTGGACACTTTAGCCACCTTAAGTGTAAGAAGTAAATAAGGTTTAGTGACATTCCTGAGTGCCAAACGCCAATGAGGGAATGCTTTGTACTGTAAACAATATTGTACTGTATAAAAACAGCCATCTTATGAGCAATAAACGAGAACGTACAATAACCATATTGGTGTAACTATGTTACTCAGTGTCTCCTCAAGGTTTTTGGGGTACTTCCCCCTTCATTTCCCCTTTCGGAGAAGCTTAAGCAAAGTTTAATTTTCCGGATAGATTTTTTTTTTTTAAAACCAGCACAAATGAAAACAGATCTTTCTTTTCAATTAAAGAAAGATTTTGGTATCTTCTGAACATATGGAATAAAACCTTAATAACCATCAGCAAATTCATATAATACATTTAAAACATAAAATTTATGGTCTTTTCAGAGCAAGGTTTCAAAACATAAAATTTATGGTCTTTTCAGAGCAAGGTTTCTGTAGCCCTAATCAATCTGGCTTTTTTCCTCTGTTTCTCTTTCATCAAGGAGTTGTTATTTCTTAGGCCTGTGAAAGAAAAAGGAGATAAATTTGTGAACGAAATGTACACATGCATACACATACTTATGTGGTCCAGAGGTCCAGAGGTATTTTCCATTCTGGCAAGTCCCTACTACTTTTATCTTTCATTGACTCATGCTTGTTGGAAGCAAAGATGAAATTGTTAAAGAATAGGCATAGAAGAAGAGGCTTCAATTAGTTATCTGATCTGTTCTCAGCTATAGTTTAGCACTCCTTGACAGACCTTTTTTTGCCCTGTAATACAGCTTGTCATTAATGCGATCAATTCAAAGTAACCGCTCTGAAATTTTATAGGCTTGAACAAGAGGATTGTCATACATAGATCTCCATGGCAGCATAAACAAAAGCATCTTTAGGTTTGACAATGATATCCCTCTGGATACCATTAAAATATGTAATGTTTGTAGTTCTGGAGCTGGTTTGTTCACCCTATAAGCAATTTAATGTAATCTTATGATCACTCTTATTGTGGCTGAGAACAAGAAATCCTCCATAGGAAGAAGGAGGCATCAATTCATGTGGCACTTGTTATTTCTGTGCAATATCAAATCTAAACTGGTGATTAGGACCACAAAACAAAGGTAAGGGGGAGAGCAAGGGAGGGGGAAACTGCCACCTCAGCATGTGTTTCCTGGCCAGAGATTTTTCCATAGACTCTTTTTCTTTTCCCAAACAGACAGAGAAGTTAGGTTATTGATGAGTCACTGTGCTGTCAGAAAATTTATTTCATGTTAGATGACTAACATTTACCTAATTCTTTAGCACTGATGGGAATATGGGATGTTATCAGACCCAAACACAGGTATAGACTCTTCCTGTTCTCTCCATTTTTTCCTGCAATGGCAGGTTGATGTCAGTCTTGTGGGTTGGGTTTCTTGACCTCCAGAAAAATCAACAGGTAATTCAGGGGAATCACAAGCAGACAGAAAAAGCTCAAGTAGTTGTTGCCTTTCAGACATCTGGAAAAATATTATTGAATTTCTTTTTTAGAAAATATCATTCATTTATTCTGTATTTCTTTCTCGTATTAAGTCATGTTGCTTAGAACAAATGCTATCACAAGAGGATATCCATTAGCTGTGTTTACTATGACTCTCTAAGAGTTTTCAGAGCATACCTCAAACCTGATGTTTAGATCTAAAATTCTCAGCATGTTCAGCAAAATGTTCACGACACAGCTATCTGTTTTTAGAATAAGTGTCTTTCCCTATTCCAGTTAATTGAAAGCAATTCTCAATCACCCTCCTGTGTTTAAAGTATCCGGATAAAGTTATAGCAGCAGAAAAGTCTCAGGGTTTTAGAGACTTATAAACAACATAGTTGTTTGAACGGTTGACAAATAAATTCAAGCTCCCCAGGATACTCTTGTTTAGGATTTTCCCAATTAGGCATTTTATTTGATCTCTGGGTCTGGGTGAGCCACAATTCTCAAGAATTGAAGAAGAGATTAATGGACTGGATACAATGGCTAATTCCTCTCCAGAGTTTTGTTCATTGCTTGTCTTTGCTAATTTAATACCATTATACTCAAAGTGAAATAAATCAAAATGAGAATTAGGCTTGGTGCAACCAGCATTTGAAGG
This sequence comes from Cettia cetti, assembly GCA_013401135.1. Taxonomy (NCBI): domain Eukaryota; kingdom Metazoa; phylum Chordata; class Aves; order Passeriformes; family Sylviidae; genus Cettia; species Cettia cetti. The sequence continues at coordinate 12,851 of VZUI01047873.1, read as the reverse complement.
GAGTTTAGGGCTTCCAGATCATAAGAGTTGTTTACAACTCTAAAAAAATCTTTAGTTTTTCATATGGAACGTTGCAAAGATAGGCTTGCAAGAAAGCTTTTGTAAGAAAACAAAAAGTTGTGATTTTAGCTGTTAGACAGAAATGTACGATCACTTTAACACAGAGACACTTGGAAAAGGAAAATGAGAACTGAAGTCCTAAAATATTAAGTATTCAAAAATGTATGGGGAGCTGGAGCACCAGAAAAATATTTGAGGAAAAGCCAGTGCAATGTAGGACACAAATAAAGGCAAAAACAGTTTTGTGGTTTGTTTGTTAGAGCTTTTTTTACTTTAATGACTGCACTTGAATCTGAAATTAAGCACAGCAGGTAGGAAGATACTGCAGAGATTTTAAAAGGTACCACACATCTGTATGCTAACAGAGTTTGGTTTTTACCCATAGAGATGTGGACCCCACAGTGTTTACAGTCATTAATGGGAATTGTGTATTTCCTGCAAGTATACTGTGTCCTGTTGACCCACTATTGAGAGCAGATAACTTTTGTATCTTAATTGCATTTCGCTTTGTTTTAAGAAACAGGTTTGGGGTTTTTTTTTCTCGAAGGATGAATTTTACACAGGCTCTCTTCCAAGGTAGTGTTTTTTTCATTTCTGTGATTATATTTGTCTGGACAGGTAGTATTTATATTCTGGGGGACAGGTCTTCAGATATATAAATAAACCTAACTCTACCAGAATCAGGTATATATAATAGACTGCTTGTCATTGCAAAAAGGCTACCTCTTTCTCCCATTCTGATGTGGTGCAATACTGAACTACAACATAGGTGGTGTGCAGTTCAACATGCACTTGCTGTACATGTTTTCTGAATGTTTGCAAATAAAATAGTTAAAATGCCCATCCTACAGGAGCTTTCTTAGAATTTTGCAAAACATGACAAGATCAGGAAGACTATGATCCTTTCCCAAAATGAAAGTAGTAGGGGGATTTTGTTCTCCAATTTTTAAAGCAACCACCACATTTTACCACTCCTGATGTATTCAAGAATGTCCTAATATTTTGGGTAACTTAAAAGTACACTCAAATCTTTAAAAAAAAAAAAAAAAAAAAAAAAAAAAAAAAAGAAAGTGAGAGACAGAGAGAGAAAAAAAATTAAAAATACAAGAGAAAATAAAAAAAGTAGAAGAGGAATAAAGTAACAAAGCAGCCCAAATATGAGCAACAGGCTGGATCATGTTTTGTGGTCTGGTGCTCGCAGAAGTGGTCACAACCACTTTTTGCTGGAATTCTTCCGGGTCAGCTAAAAGCCTCAAGGTATAGTTATTTAGGCTGTAGGTTACTGCACAATCTCAGTAAAGCTGGATCATGTAGAAGGAGTCAAAGTGCAATTCTTTCAGATGCATCTCTGGGGAAGTGTGTAGCAACAGTTCAGTCCAAACCATTACAGAAAGCATACATCACCAATCCACAAAGAGATTTTTCTTTCTTTTCCAGGTGTAATAGGACAAATTGCTAATGCCAGGACTGCACTGGTCAATGCATCTGGGCTTTTTTTCTCAACACGTGTGAAGAAGTGGGAGACCTTAATGAGATCACTGTGCTGCAAGATTATGTTTCCCAAGAACTAGAGTATATAGTTCACATGGGGCTCTAAATCCTATTGGAAGTTATAAATATCTGTCATTTAGGTGTCTTTTGCTTTTGGAAAGTAACTTATTTACTTATACGTTTGTTTCAGGGTCTGAAGAAAAGGACTGGCTGAAGACAGTAGGCTCTTAGTAGCTCTGCAGTGTTCTAAGCATTTCATTAAGATTCTTCTGTCTTTACTTGTAGGTGGCTGATAGACATAACTGAGGCTTTTCTCGTAGCATTATGGAGATTTTTCTGCAAGGGATGGTCAGACCTGCTACACAAGACATTTCTTATGCATTTGAAAAATTACCTTCTTTCTTTAGAAATCCTTTTCCTTCTCAGGAAGCTCATGTAAATCCTTGAAAGCTGAGAATTATCCCCAGCTAAACAAACTCCACCTAGCTTGCCACTGCCACCCCATTTTTTGAGCTTCTCTATCACTGGCAAGGAAAGGCAAGACTTAAATCCAGATCTTACCCACCAGCCACTTCCAGTTCCTGTACACTCCAACAGGAAAATCCTCCTTGTGAACATGATGAAAATTTTGTCCTAGCACACCCAGAAGTTGTGTCCTTGCACATGGGGTCCTGTGTCTGGCTGCAATCAAAGGAAGTTGAGAATAAATTCCCAAAATATAGCGTCACTGGTATTAAAAGAACCCCAAACAAACAAACAAAACTGAAAAAATGCAACAATTTTGTTTTGCTGAAACAGTGCACTCTGCTGGGCACACTGCTTGGCCATTGTCTCTGTCAGTTGTTATGACAAAGTCAGTAGTTACTGTTTTGAGCAATATTGTAAACCTAATCTCTATTAGGGGTTTATTTTTCTAAAGTTTAAATTGCTACAATTTTCAGCATCTCAGGTAACTAGTAATGCTACTGGTATAACAGATCAAATAACCAGAGTCTATCGCAAGAAAATTTTATGGAAAATGTAATGAGAATTTTGTAGTCCTGTAGGTAAGCAGGTCAGCTTTTGAGACACTTTTTTAACACTACAGAAAGAAAACTTTATTCCTGCATCTTATATGGCCATCAGTGTGATCCTGAAAATAGACTGAATTCAAACATATTCATAAGCCATATAAATAATAACTATAACCAAACTTAAAAGTTTAAAACTGTTTGTAGAAGTGTTTTGTTTTTCAGAGCTAAAGGGAAAGAAAATAAAATCATACTCATAGACCAAAAAAAAGATAATGGTCTTATAATCATTATGCCAGTTATCCCTATCTGTTTGTGGCAGAATTTGTAACACCTTCTGATGTCCTGAGATGCTGTATTTAAACTGCAGTGCTTCCTGCAGGCTTTTGTCAGCACTACTTACATCTTTGAATATCATTTTGACTCCACACAACAATGTTGTAGCTCATATACTTCTCTGCACATTTAAATAGACAATCCAAGAAAGGCAGCTGTCAGGACTGTAGAAAGAAGATCTGGCATTTAGACCAGATCTTTGGAAATAGTCAAGATATGATGAATGCCACTCTGCTTCTCATACTCAGTTTCTACAAAGAGATGAGTGCATTGGGGAATAAGTCCCTATGGTTGCATCATCAGTACACCTCCAGATTTCACTCCTTTACTGCTTTACATTCTCTTTTGTAACTCTAGAGAGAATAAAACTTCAATGCCACAAATCATATGAGTATCCTATTTATCTCAAGCAGCACTTTTAAATAATCCACTTTTTATATTTTTTGTCAGTACTGTTTGATGCCCAAAAATATTTACTTGAAGTCAAAACATTATCAGATACCTACTGTCCCTCTGTAGTACCGCAGGGGGAATTCAAAACCAGACAGCTTAGATCTCTGCACTTCAAAGAATTTCCCCTGAAACCTTGTTTACAGCATAAGCTAAAAAACAAGGTCCCTTTCACCTTTTGTACTACCATTAAACACATTAAAGCACAACACTCAGCTGAATAATTCTTCCACAACATACAGACAAACGCCATCATAGTTTGAAATTGGTATATTTCTTTTCTTGTAGCATGCTAATTTACCACTGCAGAAATCTAATGCTGGAGAGCCAAGAATGTTTTACAGTAATTTCTGCCCCATCCCCCACTGCTACCTGATTTCACAGCTTCACAGAACTCTAATGTACGATACAGTGAGATCAATATTGCATTAAAAATTATTTCAAAACAGAAATTTTAAGAATTTTGTTCCTTGACCTTATGCCTTGACCATCTCAAAGAGATTTATAGCAGTTAATGAATGAATAAGAAATCTTTATTGGTCACATCCTTCTTCCCAGTTGTTCTTTGTTTTATTGTAGTAAAGGTTATGGCTGAATTAAACAGCACACCTTAATTATGCTCCAATATCTTTAACCAGAAAATGAAAGGTTCATACATAAATATGTACACTATACCCTCCCATCATGTGTGCAAACTCTCCAAAAGCCAGCTATGGCTGTAGCTGTTCATAGTGGGTTGACTTTGAGTGGCTTTCAGATCCCCACCCAGGTGCTTCTCTCTAACTCTCCTCAACCCTAAAGAGACACCAGGATGGACAAGCTCGTTGGTTGAGATAAAGGCAGTTTCATAATGAAAGCAAAAGCCACACATGGAATTACAGCAAACCCAGGAAATTTAGTCTCAACTTCCCATTTCCAGCCACTTCCTGAGCAGCAGGGCCTCATCGTGCACAGGAGTTCCTTGGGATGACAAACATTATAAACTTCCAGTGCTTTCTCTTCTTCCTTCCTTCCGTCCAGCTTTTATTGCTGAGCATGATGTTGTATGGCATGGGATTACCTTTGGTCATTTGAGGTTCCTCCCAGACTCTTGCCCAGCCCCAAGCCTTCTAGTGGGAAAATAAGAGGTTTTTGGTGATCCAGCCTTGGTGCTGTGAGCACTGTGCAGCCACAGCTGAAACACCAGTATGTGACCAACACTGTTCAGGCACCAACACAAAATACAGCACTACATGGCCCCCTATGAAGAAAATTAACCATCTTCCAGCCAGACAGGTACCCTACTGAACAGTATCATAAAGTATGCTACATCTCAGCAGCAGTTTGAAACCTGAAGCTTTTTGTCTGCTTGTAACAGCCCAAGTTTATTCTGGTGGATAAATTAGATTTTATACAGGTGTTTACAACTAACGTAATTTATAAGAGTAATGCAGCTTGCATAGCTAGTTTATAAAAGCCTGCTACAATCTTCTACAAGGTTCTAAAAACATAGGAAACAAACTAAAAAAGATTTTTTTTTAAATTTGATTCACAAGGCTAAAAAGGGGAAACTCACATCCAAAAGGTCTCAAATGCATTCAGAAATTTCCCTTGCTGCTTCCACTTTTTCACAGCTATTTTCTCAGTTGTAAATACAAAGGTAATGTTAATAAACCACCTTGTTTTAATAGTGTGTAAAGTCTTCATATGCTTCACTGTACTTAACTTTAAATGATACAATACCTTTAAAAAACCCCACTACATTAAATATTTTTCATTTTTCTTTTAATTTTATATTTGATCCATCCATAAAAACATTTTGTCTTCTACCAAGATGAATATCTGTTGAATTTATCTGGTTTCTTTATTTTGCAAGAATAATATTTTTATGCCCATCAAACCCAATGGCCCTCTCAAGCATGGAAAACTTGATTTGAAGTTAGAATAAATCTGTACCATTTCTCATTACCCAAAACATTTAAAAGTTAGCTTATACTCTTACGTAAGAGTATAAAGAGAACTGTAAAGTGGAAATAAATGTATTCTATTAAGCAAAATAAAATGTAGCATGAGTAAAACATGTCAATCATTTATGGCAGATACTTGACTCCTTTTCTCAATGTTTTCAAATTTTTATGCAGGTCTCTGCCAAGTAAATAATCTCATAAATAATCTCTTATGTCTCCTCTAACAGAAAAAAATGAAGAATGTCTCCATGTCAATGTTTTTGGCTAATACATTTGTATATATCTAATCTAATATAATCAAGCACTTGTGGTCAGTTATTTGTTTAGTTGTTCAGTTTTCCTAGAGTATTTTCATTTTAGAATTACCTTTTTAAACCACCACTGAGATAATATATCTTTCAAGTAGATTATATAACACAAACTCCAAATTAATTTTCAATCCAAACATCATATTTAAAAGTAATTTCTCTAAATATCTGCTTCAAATACTCAATTTTTTTAACCATTCCATGAAAGATTCACTTTAAGACTTCCTTGAACAAATTTAATTCTCTGCCTCTATTCTCTTGTTTTGTTGTAGTTTGTTTGAGATTTTTTTGAGCGGAGGGGGTTGGAGGATTTTTTACTGTTGTTTGTTTATTTGTTTGTGGGGTTTGGTTTTTTAATTATTGTTTCCAGCCAAGGGGCATGTTTTTGTATCTTCAGTTATATACTAGGGGAACCATCAATAGGAATAATGGTTTCTTTGTTTAATTTAAATTACAAGGGAGGAAAGAAAGAAAATAAAAAAGATCTTTTCTTTCTCAGATTAATTCATGAGAAGACAGCTGGCTGTTCTTGTCAGTTAGGAAGATCATCCTCACTAAAAAACAATATTAGTATTTAGTTTCAGTGAGGTGGAGGACATACCATGTGTTTCACTCTTGGTGGAATTAATTGAATGTCACATGCCACAGTTCAGGGTCTGTTGTCCCACAGCTTCTGAATTAATGACAATGAAAGATGTTTTGCACTTGGGAGAGCTGACACAAATTTGTAACTGAAGTTCTCACAAATGAGAAGCAAACAGGGGTTAATGTCTTGACCTCATGCATTCAACTGTGCTCTCAGACCAGGGAGTGTTTTTCACCCACTTTGCAGCTATGAACTGCTTCTAATCTTTGATGAAACAGTGGCATTTTACCAATCTCAACTGATAAGTGCCTCCTGTTGACAGTAGTACTGTGTTTTAATGAACAAATAAACAGCTTATATGCCATTCTTGGCAAGAAACCCCATTCACTGAGGCAGAGCACCAGCTCTCCCAGTGTTACTTGGGCTAATTGACTCATTGGATGAAGTTAAATCACACTATCCCCAGTGGGATGTATGTTTCCTAGTAATCAATAGCTCAACAAGATCCACATGGCAGGTAATTAAGTGGAAAGTAATTAATACCAATCAAATGTTTCATTAAGTTTGCCATTCCTTCACTCAGAAGTCCCAGTGTACCGTAAATAAGGCTCTGAAGAAAAGAATAAATACACTCTGTTTCCTAACAAGCTAAATATTATTGCTAAATTTTCCACAGCTCTGTGCACCATTTCAAAGTAGTGTCTCATACACACAAATGTCCTGGTCTTACATTCTAAAAGAGATTCTCAACTCACAGTCTCTTAAAGATTTGCCTGCTACCTGAAAAAATAAGGTGGTGCTTCAATCCAAACCAAAGGAATTACATTGATTGTGGAGAGCATTTGGAGTACTTCTTTTTGCAGAGTTATTTTACCTGTCATACAACTGAGGCAAAAGATATAAGAAAATGTAAAATATTTCATGCTCACAAAGAGAGCTGGAACAAAACAGTCAAAACTGTTACAGTTATATGAGCAGGTGACCACCTCCCATAGTCCATGCCCTGGTATTTCTTCAGTGTTCCTTGAACACATTGGAAGAGGACTTTAAAAGGACTAATTATAATTTACTATATAGAGTAAGACAGAGATAGATTTCTGCTTTAGAAAATTTCCTGAGTGAATTCATACCTTGGCCAATGGTCAGCAAAGGTGGAAGCCACCACAGGAAAGGAATCTTTCTCTCATCGCAAGACACCTCACTTTCTCTTTTACCAGCCTTTTGAGCTGCAGAGGCTAGGCTGTTGTTAATATAATTGTTCTAGTATTACTCTGTCTCAGTCCTTCTTGATTTATATACAGAAGAGTGGAAACAATGAATTAGAGGAAAACATTGAGTAAAAACCCAGCTGAGCAACATATGAGAAGAACGGTAAGCCTAACCTTTCGCCTCAGTGAATAGGGTTGCTTGCCAAAAATGGTACATAAGCTGTTTATTTGTTCATTGAAACAAAGTGCTACTGTGGCCACTCCTGCCTAACACCTGTGTGGAGGGTCTGGATGAGGGGATGGAGTCCCCAAAACCAGGGATTTTGGAGGGACACCAAGTTGGATGGGAATGCTGATCGGCTGGATGGCAGGAAGGATCTACAGAGGGCCCTGGACAGGCTGGATGGATGGGAGGGGGTTGGTGGTAGGAGGCTCAACAAGGCCAAGTGCTAGCTGCTGCTTGGGTCACAACAGTCCCCTGCAGCATTGCAGACTGGGGCAAGCTTGGCTGGAAATCTGCCCAGTAGAAAAAAAGTTGGGGATGCTGATCAACAACACTTGACTATGAGCCAGCATGTTCCCAGGTGGCCAAGAAGGCCAAGGGCATCCTGGCTAGATCAGAAAGGATGTGGCCAACAGGACCAGAGCAGTGACTGAACCCCTATACTTGGCACTAGTAAGGCCACACCTCTAATCCTGTGTTCAGTGTTAAGACCCTCACTACAGTAAAGACATTGAGGTGCTGGAGAGAATCCCGGGAACAGTAACAGAGCAGGGAAGGGATCTGAAGAGTAACTCATATGAGGAATGGTTGAAGTGTTTGGGTTGTTTAGCCTGAAGAAAAGGAGTCTCAGGGAAGGCTATAACCCTCTCCATGACTACCTGGAAGGAGGCCGAAGACAGATGAGGATCAGTCTCTTCTCCTGAGTAATGAGTGACAGGACAAGAGGAAATGGCCTCAAGTTCCACCAGGAGTATATTGGAAAATATTTCTTCTTTGAAAGGAAGGTCAGGCATTGGACCAGACTGTCCAAGAAAGAAGTGTAATTACTATTCCTGGAAGTTTTCAAAAGGTGTTTGAGTGTGACACTTGGGGATATTTAGTGGTAAACAAGGTAGTGCTGGGTTAATGGTTGGACTCAATGATCTTAGAGGTCTTTTTCAGTCTTAATGATTCTATGATCCTGTGAACTCACTCTTTGCCAAAATGAGCAATTCTCTATGTTCAGAAAATTGAACTGGAGAAAGCAGACACAAATATAAGGGTGAATCCAGTGTCACTATGTAAACATGCTCAGAACACAGTCCAAGTGAGAGGAATAATGCCTCTCATACAAGTACAAGAATTCAAAAGCAAAACAAATAATCACAAAAGAAATAAATATTAATAACACACCATCTATTTTCTGCTAAAAAATATAACTTACAACGTAGGTAAAATATGCTGTGTATATTTGTATGTATGCCTATTTTAAATCTATTTTGAGGTGTATTGTACACATGTTAAGAATGCCCTAGTGCAGTCAAATATACAGAGTAAGATTAGCTGGATTTATGGGTGATACTACTATTTTGAACATTTCAGATTTCTTATAATCTCTATATCTTCCTAAACTAAGTACAAAGCATTTGGTTTAACAAAAAAATCTGCTCTGATACAGAGTTCCCATTGATTTCTGCACTGCTGACTTCAATGGTACTTGAATGTGTGTACTAGAGGGCAAAAGAGAGCTATTTATAGTCTATCATTCCCAGGAAAAATAAGCAGACTTGCTGTCCATTATAATCTCACCTATGGCATCTCTAAAACTTTCTGAATCATCTCTCATTTAATCTAATTCACAGAAAATGAGCTAGAGTAAAAGATATCTTCTAACAAATCAATTTAGCAACAGAAAAATAGAAAATTATGCACGTTAACTAGGTTTGAAACATGAAAATTTCAAGTTTTTTTCCTTGTTTCTAAATAATAATATCTAGTTATCTTCCACATATCCCTTGGAATTTCTCTTTTTAGTATGTTGACTTTCAGAAAAACATAGGTATAAACCAAAGAACATCTTAACCAAAGAACATCTTCCCCATCTTCTTCATAACTGTTCTGGTAACAGTTGTGTTTGTAATTGTAACACCTTACTGAAACAGAAAAGATCTTGGTTAGGAGTTAGGCCATAGTCTTTGAAAAATGCTATTTGTAAAATTCTGCTTATCTATGAGGAGTGGTACCACCAGAAACTTCATATTAAACATTACTCAGTTTTCAAAGCCATATATTTTACCAGGCTGGATAGCCTGCTGAATAAAATTCTGGAGTTTGATGCTAGGACATGCCTTCTAAGAACAGCAGGGCTGTGTTTGAAAACCTGCCTCCAGCAGCTACATCTCTGTGCCTTCTATAACCACGTAGTAGGGGAAGAGTTGCTAAGAAAATCTCCATCCAGAGTTGCTAAGAAAATCATGATCACACCTTCAAGGTGACAAATATTCACTGGATAGCAGTAAAAGTGGTGCAGGGGAAACAAAGGAAATGGAAAACACCCTAGGGAAAAAACCAAAAACAAACAAAAAAAAATCAAAATGCAAGTAAAGAAGTAGCACTACTAAAAAATATGAATGAAAATTGCAGAAGGGAATTCTCTCTAAAATACTCCAGTTGTGGAGAAAGTGTTCATTTCAAACCTGATTCCTCCATGAATATCTTGGCACAAGGAAAGCACCAGGTATTTAAGGACTGACTCTTCTGCCAGATTCTCACCAAGGTGAAAAAAATCACTTGTTTGCAGGTAGCTCAAGAATTAAATGCATTTTTCAAGAACTAATCTTGTTTTCTCAGAAATAAATTGTCAATATCAGGTATCCCAGTTGTCACTAATGCTACACAAACTGTTTAAATGACCTTTACAATGGTTAACTTTCACCAAAAGCATCTTCATTTAATCAGTTTTAAGATTCCTAAAATATGTACTTACATGGCAAATGTCTTCTAGCACTTCATTAAACAGAACACTCTGTAAAAGTAATTTTAAATCCAGAAACTTTTGTCTGAAGATCCAACAAATACAATAAGTGCATATACATATATATTACTTAAAATATTATGTTCCAAGATCATTTCTTAATTGAAAAAATAAGAAAAACATAAAAACATTTCTGTCCAGTGACAGAACTAACATTTTAGGCTCACTAATGTTTCAACCAGCAGAACAAATCTTTGATAGCAGTCTGGAAAAATAAAATTTCTTGTGAATTAAATTAAAAGGACAAACTGAAAAATGTGTGCTTTCACATTTTCACAAAGGTCCCTTTCATCTTCTGTTTCAAATGTAAAGGTAATGCTCTATATAAATTGCCTATATGCACGCAGCAAGTGCACTTTGTTTTGATTGACTGTGTTTCCAAATGAGGGAAATCCAGATAGCAAAAAATGAGGCAAACAAGCCACACACGTGATTCTTCCTACCACACTGTTCAGGATGATTGAGCTCAGGACACGCAAGGAGTGTCGAGAGCTAGACTTGTTTGCCCTCCAAAAAAAATTAAAAGGCAGGGAAAACAACTGATGGCTGTCCACAGATGCCTAATGAAGAGGATAGAAGGAGAGCAAAGGTTGGAGCTTTGTTAGAAAATTCTGGATAAATCCTAGGAAAAACATTTCATCATGAGTAGGTACAAGCAGTGGAAGGGATTGCTCAGAGAGGCTAAGAAATCACGTTCCTTCCAGACCTTCAAAATTTAGCTGGGCATAGACATGAGCAAGGTATATTAACTGGGCCTGTATTGAGTAGGGTTTGGACTGAATACTCCCCTTGATCTCCCTTGAAAACTAAAATATTCTTTGGTTCCAAATGTTTACATTCACTGTTCTCAGGCCTGAATAACAGCTCCATTCCTAGTCCTCCCCAGGAAATCCCACTACTGACTACCAACATAAAGCAGGAATTAACTTAGTCTCACATGCATAGGATCTGGTTACAGCTTGTCATGTCTTTTCTCTTTAAGAATGATACTATGTCTTCCCAAATTATTATAAACCTACAATATTTTATAATTAAATCAGGAAAAAAAAAGGGGAAAAATCTATGGCTTATTCTTAGTGGAATTTTCAAACCATAAAACAGAGAAATATTAAGCACTCATGCTGTGAATGCATGATATGCAGTGAAATGGAAGAATCTGAAAGAGAAGGGAGGAAAATAACCCCTCTTGTCTTTATAATGTGAGAGTATGAAAAAGATATCTCCTCAAGGATAATGCACCTAAGCCAAACTAAGAGATAGATTCTTTGCCCTGGTTCTTCAGAGCTATTTGAAATAGCTCTTTTCAAGCCTCCTAAGTTAATTGGGGGGGGGGGGGGGGGGGGGGGGGGGGGGGGGGGGGGGGGGGGGGGGGGTGTGGAAATCAACCATAAGATTGACTGTGTTCTGTTACCATTTTACAGAATAAACGTGTTACCAGGTCACAACATCAACCCTAAAAGCAGGAATGAGCAGTTCTATTAAATTTTGTTACAAAACGGAGAAGTGGATGGGAATTATGCTCCATGGGTTCAGCTGGGATTATTTACTGAACTCTCATATTCTTCATTGCTGTCCTCTGATTCCTTCAGCAGAGAAAAGCTAAAACCCACCAAAATCCACTCTCATGTTCAGGCATGAATGTATGTAGCATTGTGGTACCTAAAGGTTATCCCAAATTTTGTATGTTTACAAACATAGACCAACAGTCTTTGGTTTTCTGGGTTTTATTGTTGAAACATGTGTTTTCTTTTCCTCAGAACACGACATATTAATATCCACTTGAATAAAGATAAAATAATGTCCTTATGTACCCAGGCAAAAGTATCTTCCTGGTGAAAAAAAAAAATAAATCAATGTTTTTCTGTAGGTGTCAATGAAGTTCAAAAGATGCTGCAAGAATGTCAGAGTGAAAAAAAAATATTCTCTTCTCTATTTTGGTTAGCATACAAGATGTTGTTAATTTTTTCTCCAAATTACAAAGTTAATATTTTTAATCCAATTTGCTTTGAAACATAAGCAAGTCCCTGAGGTACATTTCATGGATCACAAGAAAACAGCATCTTTTTTAAGAGAAGGTCTTCCTGTAGCCAGGCTTAAACCATTGTAAACTGTTTGGAGATTTACATAGATGTTTCTTAAAAGTTTATTTACTTGAGTAAGGTGACCTGAACCTTTAAAGAGCCTTTAAAGAGACTTTAAGAGATTCTTCCATGTTTGCCCACTATCTTCTACAGAGAAAGCAAAAATGATTTGCTAATGTTTCCTGATGGGTAACTATGATACAGTCAAAGACATAAAGTTATGTACCTTTTTTATCCTCTTCCCCTTCCCCTACCCCTTCACTTTTTCTTTTTCTTTCTTTTTCTTTTTTCTTTTTCTTTTTCTTTTTCTTTTTCTTTTTCTTTTTCTTTTTCTTTTTCTTTTTCTTTTTCTTTTTCT
>VZUI01047872.1:0-48450 GCA_013401135.1 Cettia cetti | reverse complement strand
CCCAGCCCTGGGCAACAACATCAGGAGCACGGGGAGCTGCTGGAGCCAGTGCAGAGGAGGCCACAGAGCTGCCCCAGGGCTGGAGCCCCTCTGCTCTGGGGACAGCCTGGGAGAGCTGGGGCTGCTCACCTGGAGAGGAGAAGGCTCCAGGGAGAACTCAGAGCCTGTTTCAGGGCCTAAAGGGACTCCAAGAGAGCTGGAGAGGGACTTTGAAGAGGAGTCTAGAATGACAGGACAAGGGGAAATGACTTCACACTGCCAGAGGGCAGGGTTAGGTGGGATAGTGGGAAGAAATTTTTGGCTGGTACTCTGACACCCTGGCACAGGTTGCCAGAGATGTGGCTGACCCATCCCACCACCCTGGGTGTTCAAGGCCAGGTTGGATGCAGCTTGGAGCAACCTGGTTTAGATGAAGGTGTCCCTGTCTATGGCAAGGAGGGGAATGAGATGGGCTTTAAGGTTCCTCAGAACTCAACCCATTCTCTGATGATTTCTTTTTCTAAATTAGTACCATTCATTTATTCTTACCAAGTTTTGCCAGTTCTGCTGTTATATTCCTGATGGACAATTCTCCTGGACAATTTGTACCAGGCAAACCAGATGGTTTCAATGCATGGTACTTGCAAAAGTAATCAAGAGCCTTGGATTCTGCCTTATGCTAGTGTGATAACTTGTGTAGGATGTAGTCAAATGGTGGGCACTGTGCATGCTGTTGTTAACTGGGCCTTGAAGCAATCATTAGCTGTAAGATCAGAATCATGAATTGCTCAGTTTCTACCCCCTGTGCCAGCTGCTGTTGACTAAAGCATAGAAACTGAGACCATGCACTCAGGAGAGCTATGGTGTGCCAAACAAAGCAGACAACAAAATATGGTGCACCATCAAGAGAATGAGAGCACTAGCGTGGTTACATACTGTACTCTTTGGACTGACCCTCTGTGACCATATAACACTCTGGTGCACCTACATTTTGAGCAGTGTGGATTTCTGTAGAGCTAGATGTCACAAAGAACAGCAAACACAAATGTATGGGATGGAGCAGCATCCTCCCCAAAACAGAGTTTGAGTCTTAAGTCTGGAGAAAAGGCTTGGAAAGGTATGATCCACGACTGAAGTGAATGGTATGAAGGTGTGTCATGGGAGGTTTAGCTTGGATATTAGGCAAAGGTTCTCCCAGAGGGTGGTCAGGCAGTGACCAGGCTCCCCATGGCAGCAGTCACAGACCCAAGGCTGCCCGAATTAAGGAGTATTTGGACAATGCTCTCAGAACCAGGGTGGGATTGTTGGGCTGCCCTCTGCAGGGCCAGGAGTCGGACTCGATGATTCCACTCAGGATATTCAATGAGTCAGTGCTCAGGCTGACAGCACCCCAGAGTCACGTCCCAGAGCAGGCGCTGCACGGGGACTGCGGCTCCGTGAACGGCCCGAGCAGAGGCACCGGGACTGCAGACGTGGGAGCAGGAGCAGCTCATGCCTGCCCGCCTGGGCTCCGCAGGAGAAGGTGCGGAGGGCAAGGCCGCGCACGGGACGGAGACCCGCGGGCAACCCGCCCCGCTCCGACGGCCGCGGCCGCCGCGGTATACACGGTGCGCGGGCCGCAGGGAACGATCGGGCCAACGGGGGCCCCGTAACGAGCGGGCACACGGAGACGCTGCCCAGACCGCCCGCCCGGAGCTGCGGAACCGACTGGGAACGGATCGGAACGGACTGGGAACGGATCGGAACGGACTGGGAACGGACCGGGACCCCACCGGGCACCGCCAGGAGCCCGCGAGGCCCCGGGAGCGGCGGCGCCCTCCGCGCAGGCGCGGCGCGGTCCCGGAGCGGCCGCAGATCGGGGCGTGCGCGGCGCGCGGGGCCCGCCGTGAGCGGTGCCGTCCGGCCGCGCGATGCATTGTGGGCGCGGCTGAGGAAGTAAAATGGCGGACCTGGCGAACGAAGGTAGGCGGGAGTTGCAGGCGTCGCTACCCTGGCCCATAGCGGCTCCGTGCTGTCATGGCCCCTGCCCGGCCCTGGCCCTGCCTTGGCTCTGCCTTGGCTCTGCCTTGGCTCTGGCCCGGCCCGGCCCGGCCCGGCCCTGCCATCCGCGTTCGGGGGCGCGTCCGGGAGCGCCACCTCCCCGTGGCCGTCCCGGTCCCAGTGGGGCGAGCGGCCGGACAAAGGGAATGCCTCGGCCGGGCCATCGCGCTGTCCGTGAGGCGTGGGCGGACGAAGCCCGGCCGGGGCCTGCGTCTTTGGGTGCCTCCCGCGGGTCGGTGGCTCCCGGCCCGCGATGCGGTGACTCCCGGGGCCGGTGGCCGCCGGCGGGTCGGTGCTTCCTGGACGCGGACAGCGGGCCCGGCGCTGGGCCCGGGCCCTGGAGCGCGGCAGCGAGCGCTGCGTCTCGGTCTCGGTTTTGAGCCGCTTTGTGCCCCGCCTTGTCCAGATGCTTTTTGAAGTTATTGTCCACAACTTTCACTGTAAATCTTTCCTTTGCTTTTACTCATGTTAATCCATTCTTTAATTAAAGGATTAATAGAAACGCTATAAACCAACGTGGGATATCCTAGTATATGCATTGTATTTTTTTGAGCTGAAAACATCAGAGGTGTGCTAGTAAAGTGGCTTCATTTTTTTTTTTTTTTTTCTGAGGAGCATTAGGAGAACTTGAGCTGCAGTATTTGGGTATTCTGCTCCAAGGTGTGTACACTGGTGTCTTAGGTGGTAGTGGGTATCTGTATTTTGCTTTTGGGAATAACAAATGTCTCTGTGTTTTGGCAAAAGCCAGTTTGCCCTGCTGTCTCTGTTGTTTCTCATTATTCCTCCCAGCTAATGCAAGAGGGAAAGAAATGCCCAGAGGAAGGTGAATGAAAGTGTGTGTGAGGCCCCTTCTTTCAGGACTGTCTCTTACTTTTGAACTCTTGTCAGTGGCAATTATTGTTCTGATATTAATGTTAAACAACAGGAAGCAAATAAGTGTTGTAGGTGCAGCCTTTGAAGATGAAGCCTACCAGCAGCTAGCAATAAAATTACACTTAAGTTACAAATCCTGTGATGCAGCTGTTGGCTTCCAGACTCAAGATGAGTTGTCAGTGCCTGAGGAGGCATGACAAGTGGTCTCAAGAGTAGTAGTAGCTAAAGCTGTAATGACTATTTGTGAGAAACTTTATGTCAATATTTAATTTATATACTGCCATTACAATGACCTTATAATAAATTTTAATGGATTCTTTTGTTCTCTTAGAACCAGAAGCCTGGCAATAGCTATCTTAAGTTATGCAAGCCCCTCACTTTATCTCCCCTTTCTGCTGGGGAACATTAAGCCCAACAGTTTACCAATATTTATTACATCTTTTGATGATGACTTGTTGTGTATTTTTGTCTCTACTTCTGTTTTTCTGCAGGATCTTACAGGCTGGCTGGGATGGCAAAGGGGAATGTAAACCCATCCTTACAACCCTTTCCTGCCTCCAGAGACTTACCTCACTTGTAAACCTCTTTAGTTTATATTTGCCTGCCTTTCCGGAGTTGTCACCTTAATTTTTTGCTTTTGTTTCCTCTTGCAATAAGAGTGTGATACAATCTTTCTTCAGATGAAGCAAGATCAGCTTGCTTTGGAACTGTTGTCTCCTAATTCTAATATCATTGACTGTTGCTAGTTTTGTTCAGTTCCATTTTTGAGGTGTATGTTCCTTGTATAACAGCACTCCCAGAATTTGCATCTTTCTGCTTATACTTTGAGAATTCTGTAGTCTTTCTACTTGGCTTATTTGCAGTCTCTGTCATGGCAAGGATCTTCTCAGGTGACTGTTTTCTTCTCATTCTTAAACACATCAGTTAGTTTTATTTTTCCATTGTTTAGGTGAATGCTTTACTTCCTTGTGCCCACGTATTTTCATCTAAATATGGCAAGTAACTATTTTGGTACTGATAATTCTTTGACCTTCTGCTTCATATTGTTTTTCTATTGTTTAAGCTCAATGTTCATGTTCACAAAAAAGTGTGATTACAGCAAAGTTCTTAACATTGCTTAATGTTGATTGAACTGTACAAGAGTGCTGTCTCAATCATACTTCATTGTGAGGTGTGAAGTTAATTATTCTTTGACACATAGTAGACACAAGTACGTAGAATGAGGTTTCAGTGATTCTTGCAGACTGTTTTTGTTTGGCATGTTTAAACAGCAGCTTTTATTGTCTATTCATGCAGGTGAAATGCAAGATTTTTACCTGTTTGATTACTGCAGCAGACCCTTTCCTGGCCTTGAAAAGTGCTGAGTTTCGTGCTGCCTGTGTCCTCTCATCTTACTAATACAAAGCTTTTTTAACCTGTAACTTTTACCTTGACACCTGTCTTTCAATTAATTGATTGGTGTTTCTGTTTCAAACAGTATATTTGTTATCTTTACCTTCTAGGTTCTGATGTCTCTTAGACTACTGAATGTCTTAAATCACTGCTGAGCTGTCAGTATGGCTCCAAAGAACCACTTTACCAATGTCCTTTGCAATTTCAGACTATTTTAAATGATGATCTTTCTGTGGTGCATTTCTTCAAAGCTACAAGCATTTCCTCTAATAATTACTTCATTTATTTCATTCTTATTGTTCTTCAAATCTTTTTCATCCACTCATCTTTCCTTTGTTTCTAGTGAGTAGGTGAAACTGGTCCCCTGTCTCTTAATATTGATGACCAACTGTATCTTGACAGAAGAAGGTTCTTGGTTTAAGGGGGTCCTGTGCTGCATAGAAGGGAGCTAAAAGATGAGGTAGTCTTAGTGCCACTTTCCAAAAAAGTTTGTACTGTGAAGTTTCCTAGGAACAGATCTTGGTCTTGGCATTGCCTGACATGGTGAGAGATGAGCTGCTAAGTGTGGAACTAGTGAGGAAAGGAGAGAGTAACTTCTCCCTAGCTGTGTGAAGTTTGATTGACTTTGCTGCAAAGATTTAGTGACATTGTGATAAAGTTTTTGGGGACTGTCATTGTGAGGGTGGCTATTAAGGACCAGAATTTTAGACTGGTAAGCAGAATTGTTATTGGTACTAATGTATACAGTAGTTACTGAATGTTCTTAGAAACTTCCTCAGAAGTCTTTGGTACTTCACTGCCACATGTGTGGAGTGTCACTTTTAAGACAATCCAGGTAGAATGCCAAAGTGAACTAGCACCTTCCTGTTGATCCTAAATATTTATGGGAACCTGAATGCTTTTCTCATTAACTTGCAGCTAATCCATAACTAGTAATTTACTTGTCTGTAACTTACTGCTGAAGCTGCACTTCTAAGACACCAGGATCTCCTTGTGTGGAATGAATTACTTTGTCTTTTCAATGGCTGAAGGGTGATACAGATTTTCCTCAGGGCTAAAATTTGATGGATGTGTTCACATTTCCCTTTCAGGAGGTACCCATAACTTACTTAGCTTTATGAAATTGCTGAGCATACAGTTCACAATCATAACAGGTTTACTGTATGTAACAGCCTTAAGTTAATTAGAGGCCAGAGAGCAGTGGTGCAGAAAGGGATCTGGGGTTCTGGGGAAGCTGTATGAGGAGCTGCTGAGGGCACTTGGTTTGTTCAGCCTGGAGAGGGGGAGACTGATGGGAGGCCTCAGTGCAGTCTTCAGCCTCCTCATGAGGGGCAGGTACCAGTCTCTACACTCTTGTGACCAACAACAGAGCTTGAGGGAACAGCATGAAGCTGAGTCAGGGGAGGTTTAGCTTGGATACCAGAAAAAGGTTTTTCATCCAGAGGGAGGTTGAGCACATAAGACTCAGGGCAGTGGTCACAGCACCAAGCCTGAGTTCAAGAAGTGTTTGGACAATGCTCTGTCACATGGTGGCCTTTCTGGGGCCCTGTGCAGGACCAGGTGCTGGACTCAGTGTTCCTGTTGGGTCCCTTCCAGCTCAGCATATTTTATGATTTTATAAATGTACAGAAGGTGAGCAAACTGAATTAGTTCCTTTCAGACTAATCAGTATCATTTCTTTACCAGACTTGAAGGATACTGACATTGCTTCTGTGCTCTTTCGGTGGTGGGGGAGGTACAAGGGTCTGGGGGTTGCCCTGGTTGTTTGACCTCTCTGTCTCATGGTAGCTTTTGGACAGAGGAAGCTCTGCTGTTACTTTGAAGGAAAGTGTGGTATTCAATCACTGACTCTGTCTGCTTACTTTAGAAACAATTTTTTTTTCCCCATGGTGACTTCAGATGGATTAGTGGGTGCAAAGTTAGGCTGAGTGGCATGTCCTCGTAATTCATGTCCAGACACCATAAAGATCTATTTAATTGACAAGACAAAGCTATCTAAATGCTTTAATACTTCCTGTTAACACTTTTTTGAATTCTTCATGTATATTTTATCTACATTACAAAATAGTTGGCCTGCCTCATGGCTTTCTTTTTCCTCTCATATGAAAATAATCTACTTTTTTCTTTTCTGGCTTGTAACATTTGCAGAAGTATCTCTTTTCCACATGTCAGTTCTGTTCATCATGACATCACTTGAGAAGTTTGGCCATAAATTATCCACTTGTGTTTCTCCTTCTTTCTGACATGAAGTATACCTGGGTTTTGCTTGTGCAGGTCTTTCTAAAGGTAAACTCTTAGTGGCAGCTTGTTCTTTGCTTTGAATCTCTTGTTAGCTATTGAAAGAGAATCTTGTGTTGTTATCAACACTTTTTGAATTTTATTGTGCTGCAAATGGTGTGTAGCTCTTCATATGTCACATTTAGCATGGTTATTCTGCTCCTTGTAATATAAATGGTGAAAAAATCCCCAAGAACATTTTTTGTGGCCTGCAATGTTCTGATAAGGATAATTAAACCTAATTCTGATCTTTTATTTTCTCGACTCTTAGGTAAGTGTTTCACAAGTGATAAATTATTACTCCGAGTATCTTCAGTCAGTTAACAGCCTAATTGCTGCTCTTTTAACCACTCATTCATTGTTCACAGGTACACTTTTTCTCTCAGGTGATGTATTACAGAGTTACTGTTGGAGTAGCTATTCCCAACTTGGGTGCTTCTGTGGTGTCGAGGAATGCTTTATGAAATCAAAGCAAGGAGTTGCTTGCCAGGAAGTTGTGCTGTGGATTTTTTTTTCCCCCACCTCATGTAGTTTTTCATATTATCAGGCACTATTCCATTTCTAAATTTTATTTGGAGTAAATTTAAAAAGAAAAAGTGTTTGAAACATTGTCGTTCTTAGCTTTAAGAATAAATTCTCATCTTAATAACATGGCTACAGCTGATTTGGTGGGGTCTTGAAAGTTGTTTTCATGACGTGGTTCCTTCTAAAATTTAAATATTAACATGAATCGCCAAGATACTTGGTCATCTGGGTTGCATGTCCTGTGAGAAGGCTGGGTGTGTTCTGCCTAGAGGAAAGAAATCTTCAGAGAGGCACATCTGGAGCTTATCAGGGTCTGTGAGGAGCTTATTAGAGAGACAGACCCAGGCCCATCAGAGTGATGTATGTTGAAAGAACAAAGACAAAAGGTGAGAGGTGGAATGAGATGTTCAGACTGGAAATAGGGGAAAGGTTGAGTTTTTGTTGTGGTAGTATTTTTTTTTCACCATCAGGACAGTCAAGCAGTAGAGATTACCGTGGGAGGCTGCTCAGCCTCCATCCTTGGATGTTAAGACCAGGCTGGATAACGTGATTAATCTGGCCTGAGATCCTGACCTTACCTGAGGCAGGGGATTGGACTAGAGACCTCCAGCCTGATTTATGCTGTATCCTTACGGCATAGGCACAATGGGCTCAGCAGTGAAGAAGGTGACTGCCTTTTTGGCCCTTGTCCCTGTTTGCCATGAATGTTGCCAGGGATGCCATCCACAGGTCCATCAGGCAGCCTCTGCCAGGGCCTCACCAACCTTGCAGGGAAGAATTTCTTCCTAATATCTCATCTAAATTTACTCCCTTGTCAGTTTGAAGCTGTTCCTCCTTGTCCAAAGTCCCTCTCCTGTGGAGACCCTGTATGCCCTGTGACAGGCTCTAAGGTCTCGCTCCAGAGCTTTCTGTTCTCCCTGTGAGCACCCCCAGCTCTCCCAGCCTGCCCCCAGAGCAGAGGGGCTCCAGCCCTGGAGCAGCTCTGTGGCCTCCTCTGCACTGGCTCCAGCAGCTCCAGCAGCTCCCCGTGCTCCTGATGTTGTTGCCCAGGGCTGGGGCAGCTCTGCAGGTGGGGTCTCACCTGAGTGAGAAGAGGGGCAGAATCCCCCCTCCCCTCCTGCCCACGCTGGGGGCTCAGCCCAGCACAGGGGGGGTTTCTGTGTGCCAGTGCCTGTGGCATGTTGGGCTTCTTATCCACTGCACCCACAAGTCCTTCTCCCCAGGCCTTTTCTCAATCCATTCTCCACTCAGCCTGTTGGTGCTTGGGATTGCCCTGACACGTGCAGGAGTTGCACTTGGCCTGGTAGACATTTATAAGGTTTGCACAGTGCCACCTCTCCAGCCTGTCCAGGTGCCATCCCTTCCCTCCAGCATATCAGCCACACCACGCAGCTTGGTGTCATTGGCAGACTTCCTGTGGGTGCCCTCAATCCCACTCTTCATGTCAATAACAGATGGATTAAGCAGTGCTGTTTCCAAACTTGGTCTCCATTTAGACACTGAGCTATTGACTGCAACTCTTGAGTGCAGCCACCAGAAAATTCCTTACCTAGGGAGTGGTCCATCTGTCCAATTTAGAGACCAGGAACTCCTGTGGAACAGTGTCAAATGTTTTGCACAAGTCTAGGCTGAGTGTCAGCTGCTCTTCCCTTGTCCACCAACGCTGTAATACAATCATAGAGCCAAATTTGTCAGGTGTGGTTTGCTCTAAGGGAAGCCATGTTGGCTCTCACCAGTTGCTGCCTTGTTTTCCATGTGCCTTAGCACAGTTTCCAGGGGGGTCTGCCCCACCATCTTGCCAGGTGCTGGAGTGAGGCTGGCCAGCCTGTAGCCCCAAGTCTGCCTTTTCTCCCCTTTTGTAAGTGGGGATTATGTTTCCCCTTTCCCAGTCACTGGGAACTTAATCAGGTGACCACAACTTCTCATTGAATGGAGAGTGGCTTAGCCACTTCCTCTGACAGTTCCCTTAGGACTCATGGATGCATTTCATCAATTCCCATGGACTTGTACACCTTCTGCTTCCTTAGATGGTCTCAAGCCTATTTTTCTAAAGTGGGTGCTCCTTCATTCTGCCAGTCCCTGCTGCTTTCCCTTTTATAACTTGGAGTGTTTGGAGCACTTCTTGGTGAAGATGGAGTCAAAACCATCATTGAGTACCTCAGTTTTCCATATCCACAGAAACCAGGTCTCCTGTTTCCTGCTGGAGAGGGCCCACATTTTCCCCAGCCTTTCTCTTACCATCAGTGTACCTACCTACAGAAGCTTTTCTTGTTGCCCTTGACCCCTTGGATTTTTTGCAAATCATTTCATGCTGCAATAAGAGTGTGACACCTTGTGGCTGCTAGAGGTGCACCAGCTGCCGTGGTTGCATTCGTGTGAGTGGATGTTTTGTCTACCTGTAAGAAATGTGGTTGACATGAGACAGTTGGGTATAGCTACTAGTGGTTGTGCATCTAGGTTAAAAATCTCATAGTAAATAGTATATATGATTTGAAGATGGTATCTGTGCATGAGCAATGGAAGTAGTGTTTTCTGTTTGTTTCACAGCTTATGAAGGAAGTTCAGCAGGTCTAATGGTACATATTTTTCTGACAGCACATAGGGCATTTATTTATGGTAATTAATGACTTGATGGTAAAATATGTTAATGAAATTTAGTCTGTGAAATCCAGCTCTTGAGGTTTTTGTAGTCGTGCAAGTTGAAATCTGTTCTAAGTAGATAAACTGAAGGAAAAAGTTTTGCAGATTCAGTTGGTTTTCCATTGTGGATTCAATTTGATTTGACAGCCTAAAACCATTCAGGTTTGTATGGTTCCAGATCTTGAGATTGGAGAGGTGCTGTCTCTGACGCTAATTATTGAAGTTTTGCATTCTTCTTGCCTCCTTGGACTTTATCTGAACACCTTTATCAAGACTGGCTTGGTTAGAAAATTGAGATTTCTCCAGATCTTTGTTTTGTTTCTGGCTGCTTCTCTGAAGAAAACAAACCAAGTCTAATTCTTAGTTTTTAAGAACTATGTGCTCTGACTGCTCATCTCTTGGTGAAGGAGAACTTATGTTCTCTTATATGCATTCTACCTGAAGTTTGAAGGTTGAGGGTTTTTCCTTTATATATCACGCTTTATTCTTTTTAAGTTGCTGACGGTTTAGAGGACCTGGCAGATCCATTTTCCCATGGGTCATCCTTCAGACACCCTGCTGTAACAAAAGCATGCTCGAGAACATGACCTGGTCCAGAGCTTGGCTAGTACAAATAACAGTGGAATTCTTGTTCTGGACCAGCACTTGACTGGAAAAACCAAAGAACTACTTAACATATGCATTTTTGATCTACAAAAATAAAACCTAGTATAGGGGTTCTTCAGTTGATTGAAACATGATATGTGTAAGTGCTTTTGTCCAAAAAACATTAAATGCTAGAGAGCTCTACGTAAATGTATTTAAAAAACATAACTAGAAATAGAAACCAAAAGCTGGAGCTGGACATTTGAATGGGAAATTTGACACTAGAATTTTTTACCAAGTGCAGAAATGGATGATTGAGGGCAGTAATACTTTGCTATTGATGCCTTTAATGAAAATGGTTACCCAAAATTTAAATAAAGCTTAGAAAAATAAGCAGTGTTTAATGAAGGTGGTCAGATTAGGCAATCTAGTGATCCCTTCTTGCCTTGGGTTAGAATTAGGGAGATGTTTCCAGCACTGTGGTTTTGTTGCAGACTTCATAAAGGACTCAGTGAACAAGTGTTCTCTGTGTCTCTTCCTGAGTAAGCCCTGGTCCAGTTGTTAGCTGTGAGTGAGTGCCTGTTGTCCCATTCCTGACCCTGTCAGTTGGTCTCACAGTCAGCAAGAGGAGTAGAGATTCTTGGACCTTGAATACTGGATGACTGTGTTCCTTCAGTGGACAAAGGCTATCAAATGTTTCACCAGTGCTCTCTTTTTCAGAGACTAACAGGCCTGGCCATAGTTTGCTTTATTAGATACTTTTGCCATGATTATTTGTCACAGCTGGACACAATCTCAAATAGTTGGAGTTTTTTCACTCTCTTTTGTTCTTTCATCTATTTTGTTTTTTCCTAGGAGCTTTCTGCTGTTCCTGACATCTGTCTTCTTTTTTTCCTGAGTGCTTAGTTTTCAATCACTGGACTCAATCTCCTATTTTGTTGTTATTCCACATCAGTTTCTCTGACTACCCATTCCATCTTTCACCAGTTGTCCCATGCTTTTCTCTGCACTCTGCATTGTTGTTGGATCTTTTTCTTTGCTTTCTTCTCTCTCAGTACTTCAATCCTTTGTTATGCCCTAGGTAGACAAGTGGGGTTTTTGTTCAGTTCTCCTTGGTATTTTTGTAATTTGGTGCAGGAGTCTCTTGTAAGGTGTGCATGACAATCAAGTCCCACATTCTGGTAGATCTCCCTATTGGTTGGTTTGGTAGTAGCACTAAGGAACACTGGAGGATACCACATGGTATTAAGAAATAACTGTCACTTTGAAGTCAAGGGTTAAAAGCTTGGCCATTGCCTCAGTGCAGCCTCCCACGGGCAAGTTATACTGAGGCCAAGGGAATGAAAGTGGATCCCTGGCTTGTTTCAACACACTCTGGGTTTTAGGACAGATACTACGTTTAAGGGTCTGTATTGTTTTCTCTTGTGAAATGGATTGTCTGCATTGCTCTTATTAAAGAAGCATTTTTAAGATTCAGCAGTATTTGATGGATAGATGAACTTAAGGGTAAAAAAGATCAGGCAAATTGACATCGTAAGTAGCTTAATTTCTTGATTAATTTTACTATTTGTAAAACAAGTTACGCCAGTCTTGCAAGGTCAGTCTTGCAGTGTTTTTTGGTTTTGCCGAGTTATCCCTTTGAGTTAGGTCCACAGAAAAGTAGAAAGAGGCTCTTCTACCCTCACAATTAAAATGCACAGTTCTGGTAATAATTTTGTGTAGATCAACTAAACTTTCACTTTTTCAGCCAAACTGATCTAACACTAGCAGTTCCCAAATGGACAGTTTCATCCCTTTTTCCTTACGTGGTGACCCAAATACTTTACTGGTGCAGCAACTGATTTATGGAAGATTTTGTGATACTGGGGTTTTTTCTTTTTTTTTTTTGGTGCAAGGTAGCTTTTTTTTTTTTTATGCTAGCCTTTCAAGCTCTGAAAGTTTTAAAATTTTTAATTTTATTAGATGTCTAGACTTCTTTATAAGACTGGATAACTGCAAATGTGGAACTTTTTGGCTAATTTCTTTGCAAATAGCCAAATTGGAATCTCTCCCTAAATCCCATTTTTCAGACTGAAATATTGTACTCATCTTTAGCCCTGCAAATCTACAGAAGGGCTGCTGACTGCATAGTGTGTGTGGAGCTTTTCTTCAAAAATAATTCACACACAAGTGCATCAGTTTGTTGAACTCTCAGGAATTCTCACCTCTGCTTTATCACACACACTCTCCTTGTGTATGTGTACTTTTGTTATTCAGCACACTGAGGTAGTTGTGAAGTCTCAAAGGACAATGGAAATATGCACTCATTCTAGACATTAATTCTACCCTTGTAGACTAGATGCTGATGTGCCTGTTTAGAAAATAGCATCCTGCTAATATTTGATTCAGAGCTTTGAGATGAAAGCACACGTGCTCTTAAATTGTGCAGAAAAGACTGGTTCCTCTGTAATATGTAATATATCCAGTTTGAATTTTAGACCTGCAAATATTGATTTAGGACCTTTTTAAAGTTTTCAGTGATAATGAAATACACATGTAATCAAATGTCAGTGTTGGGTGAACTTTAAGAAAGGGGTATGTGCGGGTGTACAACAAACTCTCTTTTCATTAATGCATGACAATGGGGAAGGAAAAGCATCTGTTCAGCAGTGAGCTGCTGCAGCAAAGAGTCTTTTCCTTCTGATATACCAAAGTATGGTACAAGTACTAGCTTGAAAGTGATCTGGAGGGGAAACACAAATGGCTTTCAGATATTAGTCGTGTTGTTCACCTTAAAACACTCCTTTTTACTTTTGAAGATCAAATCCTTCTAAACATCTATTACCAGGAACTGATAGAAACAATGTGTAACTGAGATTTAACCAGCTTAAGGATTCATTGTTGGTAAAGGCATCATAGAACATAACATTTTCATAGTAGTCAAATATGAATGTGATTGGAAAAAACCCCAATGATTTCTCTTTTTACAGAAAAACCTGCCATTGCTCCACCTGTCTTTGTATTTCAGAAGGATAAAGCACAGAAGGTAAGGAGATATTGATACTTTTTTTTTTTTGTTTTGTCCTTAGCCCTGACTCCTTCCTTCCTTGATCAGCCCTTTGTCTATATTGTTGTGAAGCTGAAGATGGCTAATAGAGCATTAACATTCTTAATGGGCATAGGGCGAGCAGGTACAGAAGGGCTAAAAGTGGGAAGATGTATGGTGGCTTCACAATACAGGTAGCTCTTCAGACAGAAGATGGACCAATGTGGAAGAAAAAGTGTGCTGAAGGTGTATCTTGAACATGTGGCAGAGGAGTGCTGACACTTGAGTTGTATGACAAAGCTACAAAGTTTGTTTTTCTGATTATAGGGTTAAGATAAAACAAAGAAAACTGATCTAGATTATTGCTTTTCACCTCAGTGTATTTAAGTGTCTCATATATTTGGTTGGTATGCTGTGAAGTGTCTGGTTACCTTGGGAAAGGGTAATTCTGTTCCCTCATCTCACTATGGTATTTAATTCTGTCTGTTTAATAGTAAAAGCTATTAAGATTTATGGGGAAAAAGTCAAGGTTAATCTTATTTCTGTTGAAGATGATGGGAACCAAGACAAGTGTATGTTACACTTTCTGTTGAATCACTGGATTGTTTTGTTATCTGTGGAGTCAGAAATGTTTGAATTGAAATACTGAGCCTTCTCAGTTGATAGCTTTTCTTTGGTTTGGAACAAGTACCAGACTCAAGCTTTCTCACAGGTTCAGTAGGCATATTCCTCAGCAGGAATTTGAAATAGTTTCTCAGCTTGGAAAGGATTTAAGTCTGTTATCCTCCTAATATTAGCTGATCAAATTAAGTCTGCCAGAGAGTAAGTACTTTCAAGACATTCTTTTAATTACATTTTTTACAATGACTGTTTACCTATACCTTGGAATGAAGGGAGTGATAGTGATTGTGCTACCGATTTTGATCACGTTTCCTTTTAGGAAATCACTCGCTGTTGGTTAGACTGTTCTGAAGTCTTTTCTGAATTGCGTCATGGTGAGTGTTCTCTGCAGGTGTACACTGCAGGCAGTGACATGGTCCTGTGTCCTTTTTTGCTGGCCAAGATGGCAGTTCTTGTACTCTCAAGTTTCTTCATGTTGTACCTTTGCTTCTGCACCCTCCAGCAGCCTGTACACTGCATGCCTTCAGCATTAAGCTGTGCAGGCTCCTGCGTCTGGCTGAGACAGATCCGTTGCGCCCTAATAGGTCTCAACAAAATATATTTGTAAAAATACATTAATTAAAGGCATAATGTATTTTGGGGCTGGCAGAGAGAGGATCTAGGAAGGGAGATCTGTAATTTAATCTGCCCAGCTGCCTCTGAGGATGCTGAGGTGGTGCTGAGCAGGCAGCTGTATTCATGACCGCTTCTGCTTTGGCACAGACAGAAAGTCTGGCTTTGTTGGGTGGAGAGTCTGTGGGTTCCTGAGCATCTTAAGGGCACAGGAGTTAGAGATAAGTTATAAATTGATCTAAATGCCACATGGTGGTGGTGCTGTCATTGTGGCTAGCCACTGTTGCTTTGGGCATGGAATAAGTCTGGCTTGGGTGAGGAACAGAGCCTGTTCCTTGAAACGGATCAAGGAGTCTAGTAGTAGCATCTGTCAGTTAGTTGCCAATTTTCAAAGTAGTAACAAACATAAATGCTTATGCTAAACTGTGTATTACCTGGAGATGTAGGGTTTTTTAAAGGGGAAGGGGGTTGGATTAATAATTTTAGTCTCTTTTATTGCAGTGTATTTGATACTGCAGAGAAGGACTTGTAGAAGCTCCTATGTTGTGCTTCTTACCGTTTAATTCAATTAGGAGCTTGCTGCTGGTGCCAGTAGTTGTTTTTTGTAGTATAGATACAATGGTAGCGTAGTCAGAATGTGATGCTGTGAGTACAAAGTAACAGCCACCTAATCTATGCTCTATATATCAGAACCTAGCATTCAGGCCATCTTTAATCAACTTAATTAAGGAAAAGTGCCTCAAGTTACATACTGGTTGAGATCTTTCACTGTATTTTCAGAAATACTTAATAGTGTTTCCACTTAGTGTTTCCAAGAAGGGTAAGCTCTGTTACTGTTTCTGTGAAGGGTGTTTGGTTAAGTGCATTGCCTACCAGGAAAAACTATCCTTATTAAAGTTAACAAGGGAAGTCCTGTAAACAGAGGAGTTTTTCTAGAGCAATATTTCAAAGAAAATGCAAAGTAACTTCAAAATAGTTGTCAAACAATACACTACTTGAATATGTAATTTCTCAATATAAATTACAATTTCAATTTAGCAAAATGTCTGTCAAGTACTTTTTTCTGTAAGCGAAAGTGTTGGTGGAGGCTTCATAGTGCTGACACAGCAGACTGACAATAAGCTGAGGAGAAGGAAAAAGCATTGCATTGTGTATTCAGTTAACTGTCTGTGATGGTTGTTTATATGTTAGCCTATTGTTTTTCTCCATGAACCTGGATATCCTGTGCAGAATGATTTCATTTCAGTGTCTACACATCCTCTTACTATTACAGCTGTGTTGATATAATTCAGTGGTCTTACTGACTTTTCTGGAGCTAACAGTGGTGTCTACTATTAAGTTAAGCAGTGCTCTTTTTCTAGAAATCTTAAGTTTTTGCTTTGAAGGTGTCTGACATTTGGGTCATACCAACACCATGAAACAATTGAGGCTTGGAGCAGAGTGGCTGGAAAGCTGCCTGGTGGAGGAGGACCTGGTGGTCCTGGTTAACAGCAGCTGAACATGAGCCCAGGTGTGCCCAGGTGGCCAAAAAGGCCAGTGGCACCTGGCCTGTACCAGCCACAGTGTGGCCAGCAGGACCAGGGCAGTGACTGTTCCCCTGTGCTGGGCACTGCCGAGACATTTCAAATTCTGGGTTCAGTTTTAGGCCCCGCATGACAAGAAAGTCATTAAAGGGCTGGAGCATGTCCAGAGAAGGGAACAGAGCTGGGGAAGGGTCTGGAGCTCAAGGCTGATGAGGAGCAGCTGATGGAGCTGGTGGGGCTCAGCCTGGAGAAAAGGAGGCTCAGGGGAGACCTTCTCACTCTCTACATATCCCTGACAGGAGGGTGGAGCTAGGTGGGGGTCAGGCTCTGCTGGCAGGGAACAAAGGGCAGGATGAGAGGAAATGACCTCAGGTTGTGATGGCATAGTTTAGGTTGGATATTGGGAATTTCTTCACTGAAATGGTGTCCTGTTTTAGAGCAAATGTGGGAGAAAACCCCAGAATAGGGTCCCGCTGGGAAGCAAACCCAAATGGCCCTCCCCCCAGATTGTCCAGGAAAGAAGTTCCTCAGAGGAAAGTGGAAAAAACTATTTATTTAACAAACAAAGTGCCCACAAACATAAAAAATGAATAATATGAAACAATAAAACCTCTCTATGGTAAATTCAGGAAGTCCTTGCTCTGGGTAGGTCAGCTCACTTGATCTCTTATCAGTTCCTCTGGCACTGGAAAATGCTGAGGTCCAGGCCCCGGTGGGCTGCAGGTGCGAGCTCCCAGTGTTCTTCTGGGTTTTTCGGTCTAGAGCAGGTTTAAACAGTCCCAAGAAAAAGGAAAAAAAAAAAAGGTCCAGGGAGCTTCTCTGCTTCAGCTGGCCAATGCTAACTAAAAGCAAAGAGAGGTCTCTGTCCCGTTGCTGGTCGGTGCCTCAGACCAACGCAGACCAGGAGCGGGATGCGTAGGAGTGAGGCCGTTCACTCCAAACAAACCCTGTGCTTCTCCTTCTCCCTGCTTCACTCTCAGAGCCAGTCTGGAAGGCACAGAACTCAATATAGAGCACAAAGAGAACAGACAATTGGGGATACAAGGATCACAAAGTCACCCGAGGACAAAGGGCTGTTCAGCCCTGGCACAGCTGCCCAGGACATGGTGGAGTCCCCATCCCTCCAAGGATTTAAAAGCTCTGTGGATGTGGCATTTGGGGACATGGGTTAGTGGTGGACTTGGCAGTGCCAAGGGAATGGCTGGACTCTGATCTTGGAGTTTTCCAACCTGAACAATTCTATGGTTTTATGATCTTTTTCTCCACTAGAAATTGGAAATTATTCAGCATGTTCTAGAACAAAGTTCATACTGGTCTTGAAATTAATTTTTCAACTGCATCTTTCAGCTAAGGATGTACACATTTGAATAAAACATCAGAACTTGCAATTTGACATGTTTATTTAGAGGGGACAAAAAGTGAATGGTTTTCATAATGCTGCCCCTTAATTTTACTTTCCGTATGGAGGTTTGAGTTTTCTTTTGCAGTTAAAGACAGGATTAGTCTGTCCTTGTTTTCAATTTAGATGTCAATTAATGGTGGATGTTAAGTTGGTAGTTACTAAATATGAGTGAGTCTGCATTTTCATGGTTTTCATGTCTCCTTAACTATTTGAGAACTATTTTTACATTGTGTGAAATATAATCTTGCAAATACCTGAATAGTAGAACTGCTATTCGTGTTAAGCAGAGTTTCTAGTGCTGACACCAGTTGGAAAGTTGCATCAGCTTAAGGCTCAAACTGTTGAGATCTGAATTAAATATTTAAATTTATGGATACAACTCGTGTCTGTGCTTAATATTAGACGCTTCTTTATCTGGTGTTTCTGCTTTGAAACTGGTTCTAGCTTCTGCCATAAAATCATTTAATGACAAGTTTCTGGCCATAGGTTACTTTAAGTAGTTTTCTGAAGTGAAGTTTTAACATGCATTTCTGAGGTGTAAGTATTCTGTTGTTTTTGGATTGACACATTTTTAAGCAAGTATATTAGCTCAAACAAATTTAATCAGTAGTAGTGTAAAGGAACACTTTGTCCCAAAATGTTTTTAAAGTAGTGTCATTTGTTCTGCAAGTGTCAAAAATGGTAATCTGGTCATTACTGATTGTCATCATATAGGATCGTTATGACCTCCCTAGTCACAAGTATAGGAAAAGGCAGAGTCTCCACTCAAAATTTTGCACTTGGAAATGCCATTGTTTATGATGTAGCTTGTGCCTTGTCCTCTTCCCTCCCCCAGTCTGGGTTGGGGCATTTGTAGAATATAGAAAGAGCACTTTATTTCTTGTTTGTTGTATAACTAGTTCTGATCAGTGTATTGCTTTCCATATGTGAATTGATGTTGGTGGTCTTTTAAGATTGACTCTGAAAGAAGGTAAGTTATGTGATACTTGGGTCATGTCCCATACCAAAGTGGTACAAAGAGTTTAAGGAGTAACTGGGTCCTAAATGCAAAGGTTCTGGAGTGAATAAGGGGTTATGTTGTTAAATTGTTCTAGCTGTCATCACAGTTTTAACTATGGGGTTTTAACACTAGGTATGGAGTGGTAAAGGTGATGTAGGTGATTAGAAGGTGGCATTCCCAGGTAGCCTGGAGAGTGAAATCGTGAGTTAATTTTTTTTTTTTATTTTTTTTTTTTTTTTTTTTTTTTTTTTTTTTTTAGATCTGTAAAGTAGGGGTTAGTTGAAGTCCTGCTTTGATGCAGTGTTATTTGGAAATACTTGGGTTTTGGTGGTTTGGGGAGGCAGATGACTTGAAAAGGTTCTTCGTGCTGTGGCCATGACTTACAGGTTTAGGATAGTGGCAGAGAGAGAACTGTGAATGAAGCAATTTGTGTATGGAGAGGCCAAGCCTTCCCTTTCCCAGTCTGTCTCAGCACTGTTAGCATGACTGCCAAGAGGCTTTGTTAGGATACCCAGTGGAACTGTGTTGTAAGTCCATAGTATACTTAAGGAGTTAAAATTTATGCTTAAGAGTTCATAATTGTGAATATATTGCTGTACTTAGAAGAATGGTCATGAAGGTATTTGGACAGACAATCATGCAAGAAAAAGCTTGGAGAAATATAGAGAGGCTGATGAAGTCAAAGTCTGTTAGGCATATAGGCAAGAGTTGCCATTGGCTCTAAGCAGGTAAAAATGTGAAAAGATAACACTGAGAGTAGTCTTTTTAGGCCACTGGATAGAGGTGCCAGAGTGAGTAGAATGAGGAAAGGAGCTGCAGATAGCTCAGCTTAGAATTGGGAGGCAAAACTGGTCCAAGAGTGCTTGTGCCAGTCTTTACTGAAAAAGAATATTATTTCCTTGCCTATATTTGGTGACTGTAGTGTCATGCAAGTCTTAGCTTTTAAGTATTCCTTCATCTCTCCTTGTTTTCTGCAATGCAGAAGAAGCCAAATCTCCAAAAAGACTTGGATGTATTTAGTCTGGGTGTGTTATTTTTAGTTTTAATAAAACAGAAGTTTGTTTGATCTGGCTGAGCAAGGTGGATTTGTGTAGGTGGCTTCCTAACATTATTCATCTCTCCCTTCATCTTTGCCATAGTATTTAAGAGATGGGAACAGGTTTCAGTCAAGTTTTAAGAGATGGGAACAGGTTACAGTTCTCCTTAGAACTGTATTTTATAAGGAATGATTTCTCTAGAGAAGAGGAGGCTCAAGGAGAGACATATTTCTCAGGCAAAATATTCCAGCAAAAAGGAAGAGAGTGGACTGTTCACCAGCTCCAAAGAACTTCCAGAAAGAGCTTAGGTCAGAATTCATGAGCTAAGAGACTAGGGAAGACCTTCAATTGTATGCATGGCTAAGGATTAAAATTAATTTTAAGAGTTTGCAGTTTCCTTGGGATATGCTTTTTTCAGGACAGCTGCAAAACTTCTGCCTGGAGCAGTTATGGTTTGATGAAACCTTGAGTCCTTTGTTGGTCTTGTCTTCCATGATTTAAACCACATACTATTCACAAAATTCTGAAACTTAGCAATTATTTTCAATTAATATATTTTTTTTCTAATGTAATTTTATATATTTTTATGTATTTATTTGCCATGAACTTCTTAACTTGGATTCAGCTTTTTCTTCATAGAAGTGGTGACTTGCAATAATTATTTTTGCTTGTTTCTTTTGTGGGTCTTGAAGCAGATATTGCAGTCTTGCTTAGGATAGAAATCAGATTTATGCTTATTTTCGCTTTTTGCAATGCTTGACACCAAGTAATTCAGGTGATACAAGAGTTATTAAAATCTGTTAGATGTTTACTACTCTAAGATATTCATAACTGTGCCGATATTGTAATTTCCAATTTTAAGTGCTTAGCACAAGTGTGCATTGAATGTTCTTGCCTCCTCTTCATTATTAGCAATTTTCTGAACTGTACCTAGAAGTCAGTGTAAATTTCTGGTAAGGCTCTTTTGTTTTGGGGATTTTTTTTTTTTTTTTTTGTTTGGGTTTGTTTGGGGTTTTTTACATATATTGTAAGTGCTATGGCCAGTTCCAGGTAGCCTTTTCCTGCTGTTGTCCCCAGACAAAAAGGTAAGGGTAGGTTGCTGGACTGCTAGATGTTATTAAATGTTAGGTGAAAAAAAAGTTTCTTTATCTCTTCTCATTCTGTGGGGGTTAAGTTAGTGTTTGGGTCTGTTATTAATAACTAAATATTAAAATATTAGATAACTTTGACAGTACAAAAATCTGGAGTCCTGAGCTTTTATCTGACATCTATAGTATTATCCCCATAAATATATTTTGACTATTTTGAGCCCTAATTAAAGTAATTTCTTGCATGATAAAATTTCATGTATTGCTGGCTTTTGTTATCATGACAGGACAAGTGTTGCTTGAAGAACTTGGCTCTTAAGATGTTAAGTGCTGCTATTTATTTTTGAGGCTTTTGCTTACTTTCTTGCATGGGCCTGGGCAATGATGAGCATTTTTAGTCTCTTTGCTCTACCTAGTGTTTTCTGGGAGCAAGCCAAGGTTGTGTGCTTTTGAGTGCCATCTTTTCCTTACTGCTTAATTCTTCAGATCCTTCATCATAATATGCAGGGAAGCTCAGCCCACAGATGGCAAGTGGGAGCACATCTTCGGCCTGCATGTTATCCATAGGCTGTAACTTAGACCTTAATCACAATACAGTTGTTCGTGCTTAAAGTCTTTTTAATTTTTTCATTCTTCAGATGTGTACAGAATATGAAAATGCTAACTTGTTGTACAAGCAGGGATGTGCAACATTAAGTGATGTGAAAGAACGAAAAGTCTGTGGCAGAAGTTCCCCAAATATGAAATCCCATTAGGGTGCACTGGTTATCCTGTCTCCTCCCTCCTTGAAATAGATTGAAACTTGCTAATTTATGAAAAGAAGCATTGGTGTTGCTTTTCAGATAATTCACCATGATGTGAATATGAAAGGATCCTGTGTCTTGTGTGAATGTTAAGATAATTGAATTCTGTGAGACTTTTATAACCAACCTCACCTCCCTCAAAAGTGGGCTGAACAGGCAGTGATCGACACTTATTTAGAGTAATTGTCTAATTTTTATACCTGAATCTGCAGGTAAAAGCTATAAGCTGTCCTTTAGTCCTTGAGAGAGGGGAGGGGTTAAACCACAGCAAGACTGTAGCTGGCAAAATCCTCTTTGCTGGGGACACAGATGATTTTGGTAACTTTCAAAAGAGTGCATTTACTCCAGCTGAGGCTTTTTGCAGGGAGGGGTATTTATTCTGTGGGCAGGTTCTGTTACAGGGTTTCTGTGTATTTTAATTGGTGTCTCAGCAACAAGCTGCTCCTTCTGCCATACTGTGAAAACAGTGAAATTTGAAAATGGATCCTCTCACTAGGATGATGGATCGATGATGTTGCAGCCTTGCATTGAAGGGACATTGTCTTTTCTGCTCACAGTCCCCTGCAGAGCAAAAAGCTTTGTCGGATACAGGCGAGGACCCCCAGGGAGAGGTTGAGCCCCCCTGCCATGGTCTGGGTCACACAGAACCAGCTGGTGAGTGCGACTCTGAGCACCCTGCTCCTGCTGTGGCCTCAGTCAGTGCTACCCTGAGTCCTGCTTCTGAAGCCCAGCTTGCTCCTATTCAACACGAACTGGCAGGGGTAAGTGTCAACCTACCAAGTACTTCTGCTGCTGAGGGGATTAGAGGAAAAAGTCCCTTCCACTAGGGAATCCATTACTGTTTACTTTAGGTAGTGCAAATCACAGTTGGTCTGGTTCTTTGATCTCCAGTGTTAGTTCTCTCTAAACCCTTTTTCCAATTAGAATAAATTAAATTTGTGAGTCTCCCTAGTAGCATAACTGTGGAAGACACCTCAAATATTTTAAAATTTAAGGTGTAAACTGTGTGTTTGCTAAGGGTAAGAGGACTTCTAAGTAAGTGAGAAAGCAAGTCAATATTTGAAGGATTTGGTTCAAGCAGTTAGTGGAGAACTCTTTTTTTCCCTCTACGGGCCATAATGCTGCAGCTTGACAAGTAAGTAGATAATATTGCTTCCACTGGACATGTCATGCCAACCCATAAGGTATTTAACAGATGAAAAGCACCAAGCATCATAGCAGAGTTTTGAATTTGGGTGTTTGGAGTGGGGAGGAAATCACTATTGTGAGGAAAAGCTGTCAGTGCTCATAATTTGATTTTTCTACTGGTGATGTAGCAAATCTTCTCTCAAAGATTGAATGACTAAGTGACTGCTACCATACAGTCTTTTAGAGCAACTTGAAGTGTTCCTAATCTTTCTGGTTGATGGGCCATGTTTTGTTGGTGCATGTGAGTGTCACTGTTCATTCTGGCATCACACTCTAGGCACGTGCTCTTCGCTAGATCTTTGTTCACCCAATATCTGCACCCTTTTCTTGCATGGGCCTGAGCAAACCAACCACTGGTTGGTTTGGGTTTTTTTGTCCCAAGAATTGGCCATTTGAAGTAAACCCAGTACTGAATGGAATATTTCTGTTTCTTTTCTGAAGATTAAAATTTTCAGGGGTTAATATTTAAAATATAGCTGGTAAACATGTGTGGAAAATCATGCTCTGAAAAGCCAGTGTCCATAAAGGAGACAGAGGAAGCCCTGCAACTTTATTCAAATAAAGGAGGAGAGTCCACTGGGGCACACACCCCTACTGAGTTTTCTCTCTCGAGGTTTTGGAGGGTGCAGCCTCGCGTTTATCCTAAACTCCCGGCCGCACGGTGCCCTCTTCCTTTCCCCATTGGCTGAGGTACTAGGAAGGTACAGCCTTCCCGATGCACCTACCACATATTCCCCCTTGAACCTGTCATTTCACCCCAAAGTTCAGAAGTTGAGGCTTGTGCAGAGTCCCCCACTTGTCTGTTTCAGGAGTCAGGCTCTCTGGGCTCTGTAACAAACCTGCTGCTTGAAGTTATGGAGATATTAAGACCCATTTCAAAAACGTTAACACTCATACCCTCACCCAAAGAATTGTTTGAAAAGACCTTATCACACATCTTTCCTATCAAACAGAATCACAGACTTTTATCTTGGTTTTCTGTCATTTGAAATTTCAGAGTTACTAGAACTGTCCAAGAGAACGGTATTAACCAGACTTTCAGGAACACAGCAGCAAGTGGTTATCTTCATCTTGTTCTTAGAGAGCAGAAAATCTTACCCCAGTTAACCCAGTTCTGAAAGAAATTTAAAATCCCCAAATGCTGTTGGGGGTCTTATGCAGAAATTAGTGGCTGTATGGAACAGCTGCTTCAGCATCCTTGACTCCAATTAAATGTACCAAAATGTGTGGCGCTCAGTATGGGCGTGTAACTGGCATGCATGGCAAGTATTTTTCGAATTATTCCAGTGTCTTACAGTAAAACCATCCCTTTCCTTGAAATCCAGAGAAGGTTGATGCATCTTAAGAGTACTTGTACTGGTTTGTTGAAGGGACAGTTTTGGTGCAGTCTTCCCAGGGCCTGGGAAGTTGGATAAGTTAAGACAGAAGAAGAGACACTGTTTTTTGTTTACTTGTTTGTACACTGTGTTTCTTGTTTACTTGTTTGTACACACACTGGCAGATATTTTTGATACGACTTGAGTTTAGTGTGGCCATAGGTACAGCCCCTTGCAGAGCTGATGTTTATGTCCTAAGTCTTTGCTAACCCACACCAACCTCCCACAGCATTTGGCTGTCCCAGCAAGACTGCTGATTAAGGGGTTCTGGAACAGCCTTTAAGCAAATTATGGCAGTTCAATAATGCGTATGTATGTGCAGAGTGTCTGGACTGAAGTCTTGCATTACTGTGCTCTGGAGTCCTTTATATATAACTTTTGAATCTTAAAATGCATTTTCAAAGAGAAACACTAGAAGTGTGCTCTTGGAGTTTTCCCTGAATTCCATTGACCTTTTCTGCTTTGCCCAAATTCTCCCTTCCTGTCCCTGTTTCTGCTCACTAGAGTGAATAAGCAAAAATTGACAAATTTGTTGAAGTTTTGAAGTTCTTCTCTCAGCTTGATGTAACAATTGTGTGAGGATTTAATGTTTGCATTTAGTTAATTACTGCGACTTCTACTTTTAAGAAACGGTAGCCTTTATGAAGCTAATTTTCTTAAATAGAAATGTGTCATAATTGTAGGAGCTTCTATTTATGCATAAATGTAGCTTTTCTCTAGCTGGATTTCTGAAAGCGGGGGCAGAGGAAATAAGTGAAAAGTGGCTTCTGCTCTTAAATGAGAAAATTCTAGGTATTCTAGGTTGGATTTTGCTGTTACCAATTTGTGTCTCTTCAGCATCTAAATCCAAAAAACTGAATGGAGAGAAATTAAATCACCTTGGTGGTTTCTTACAGGATGAAATGGTCCTTCCCTTTTGTTTCCATTGCATGGGGTACTTGTGTAAAGTACGTGTTGCTGTAAAATACAGACCGAGTAGGTTGAGAGGAGAAGTGTAAAATGGAGGGGCTGGGCTGCTGTTCATTGTCACTAATGGTAATTTGCCATTTTTCCAGTCTGTCAGACTTGTCATGCATTTGTGCCCCTGTTTTTTGTCTAGTCTACCCAGCTTTCTCTGAGGCAGCACTGGTATGCAATTCTTAATGCAGTGGTGACTTTATCTGTGGCTTCATAGAATAGTAAAGCTTATGCTAATACAGTAGATCTGTGTACCCCCACCCGCATGGAATCTACCTGGCATCTATTTCTCCTAAGGTACATAGCTTCAATATCCCAAAACTTTTGGGCTAGGAAGCATGAAAATACCTCAGAGCAGATTCTCTGTCCTGCTTTGCCCTCAGTTGGATACAGAGTTGGTTCTGGATATAGATGCCTGTTGCCCACTAAACATGGGCAACAGGCATCAATATCCAGATGTGCTTAGTCAGTTACAAAATTACAATAAGATGATATGAGGCTTGTGCTATATAAGTTTGACTTCTTTCGTATGTGTTGCTTGAACATTAAGAATGAAGCATATGTTAGTAAAATCCTAAGTATTTGTCAATCAGGTGGAAATCACTTGTTTATTTTTAAGGATTTTTGCATATAGAGATCTGCATTCTGCTCATGCAAATTTTTTATCTAGTGTTTTTCTTTCAGGATTTTTGATAAAAGTGGAAACAAACTGTGTATGTGTTAGGAGTTAGATTTTTTTTCTTTTTTACTTACAGAATTTTTTCCTGTAAGTTGCTAGAAAACTAACCACTAGGTACTTACCGGTACTTAAGCAAAACAGAAGTGGCCAAAGTCAGGAGAGGAGTGTAGCACGTGGCTACACTTATTTTGTCTCTGAGAGAAAAGATACTGTGAGTTTTGCAGGGGGCAGGTAAAAGACAGAGCTAGGGACAGCTGCGCTCTCGCTCGCTCTCAACATCAGAAAGAAGAGGGTCAAGCTGTTGCTTACTGTGGAGACAGCTCACTGTCACCACTAGAGTCCAGTCCTAAAAACCTACCACCATCTGCTCATGTGCCCGGGAATCCTGAGCTCGCCTTTTCCTGCCCTGCTGGAAGCGGGGCCGCTGCTGTCCCACCCCCGCTGCTTCTTCAGCGCCGCACCCCCTGCCGCACCCCCTGCCCTGCCGGGGCGTCCCGCAGTTCCAGCTGCCACCACAGAGCTTCTGGTACATCTCATCCAGCAGCCCGGGATTTCTGCTCTTTGCTGCCATTCCAGTTTAGTGCTCCTCAAAGTCCTGCTGGGGCACCGGGATCAGACTGCCCCAGGGTTTTGTGAAGCAAAGCCTCTCCTCTATCCCTTCCTGTCTCTGCTGAGAAGGCTGTCACAAAGTTCTCAGCTCTGTTATTGTTGTTTCTTTACCTTATTATACAGATTAGTAATGAACTGTTATTCCTATCCTCATAACTTTGCCTGAGAGCCCTTTAATTTCAAAATTATAATAATTCAGAAGGAAGAGGGTTGCAGTGTCCATTCCAAGAGAGACTTGACTCCTGCCTTCCCTAACAAATATCTGTCTTTCCAAACCAAGACAATATGTGACAACACTTTATGTGCAAAATGGAATATTTTCTGGGTTCACGTGCTGGTTGCTGAAATACATGATATCATGGTTTTTCATTTTAGCCTTATCTTTTGGGAAAGTACTGTGTGTTGGCAAGGGCAGTGACTAATAAGACCACCTTCTGGTAGTACCATGGACTACTTGATTAATTATGTGGGAAGAGCTGTGGATCATCAAATGCAGTGTTAACATGGCTAGGCTGAGAGGTGTGTGTGAATGCAGGGAGTTGTGTTCAAGAACTGTCAGTAGCTTCATATTCCCAGTGCTAAAGGTTTCAAAAGTACTCAACTAGGGTGCTAGTAAGGTAGATACTTTCCTGTGAATGTAAAAAAAGAACAGAAAATCCCTTAAAGGTAATTAAATAGGCAAAGTGCAGTTTGAGTGGGTTTTTAATAGCTTTCAGTGGAGTACAGTACAGTATTATCTGGGCTCTAAATGTGTGCGGTGCTAAATAGAAAGTTTTCTGCTTTCTTGTATTCTTACACCCAAGGTATGCCTCAGGTGCCAGTCCTGTGCAGACTTGTGCAGTCCTTCTGTTTTTCTGCCTGCTCTCAGTGCCCAAGTGGCTCAGATCATGGTGAGGAAGGAGTTTTGGGGAGTCAGTGGGCTCTGCCCATGAGCTGCCATTCCTCCATTTATCAGCCAATCTCTGAAGTGAGACTGAGTGAAGGGGAGGTGTCCATCTGCATGTCCCAGGGCAGGAGTGGGATGGAAGGGTTGTCTTGGACGAGGTGGATGGTCCAATATGTCAGAGCTATCTGAAAGGATGGTGTTGCCAAGGTGGGGGTTGGTCTATTCTTCCAGGTTGCAAGGTATAGGACAAGAGGAAATGGCTGCAAGTTGGACCTCAAGTTGAACATTTAGATTGGATATTAGAAAAAACATGTTTCACAAAAGGTTTGTGCAGCCGTGAAACAGGTTGCCCATGGCGGTGGTGAAGCCATCATCCCTGCAGGGATTTGTAAGATACGTGGATGTGGCACTTGTGGACATGTTTTAGCATTGGGCATGGCAATTCTGAGGGATCTCTTCAACTCAGTGCTCCTAAAGGCTCTTGCTAACCTAAGCAATTTGATTCTAAGATGTTTTGTAATGAGATGAAGAGGGTGATGCAGCCCTAATCATCTTCCATAGTGAAAGGAATCTGTCATTGTTTGGAGGAGCAAGGGAGATTATATTAGTTGAGGAACTGGCAGAGAAATAGGAGGAAAGAACCATACAAATCCTCAGAAAATATGTAAAACCTTTGTTCAAGACCTTTTGACTATCTATGATAGTTGGTAACCTGTGATGCTTCCTTTTTTTCCCCTGGTGCTGTGGAAGATGTTAGGGGACTATCCATTGCTAATTCCAATAAAAATACTGTCGTACTGGTTTATAGAAGCATGCTTTGAAAGACGTGCCTCCAACACTATGATTTTGTTGAAGGAGCTAACATCACTTAGAGTGTTAGGTAAAGTGCTTTGGAATGATCTCCCAGATAATGGGTATGTTTATGTTGAGCTTGAAACTTTATATTTTAAAAATGAAACCAATTTTGAAAACTGTCATTTTCAAATTTTTAGTATATAGAAAATGTAGAAAATAACTGTAGTGATTGTTACACAGTCCCTGAAGATAGTAGTGCTTGGGGTATGAATTTTCCGGACTATTACTTGGTAAATATTTTGAATTAATTGTATTTGATAGTATCTATGTGAAACTCAATGCTCATGTGTAAGTCACAGAAGATTATTACATTGTGTATCATTGACAGTAAAGAAAAAATCTCCTAACTGATGCTTAAAGTATTTGTATCAAACTGAAAAGACTGAAATGTTTAGTATGTGATCTTTGTTTGATCAGTGTAATCTGATTTCAGAGATCTGCAGATGGATCAAGTCCAGAAGATGGAGATGGTAAGAAGTTTTATTGTAAAATTAAAAGCTGTCAGTGTGTCTTGCTGGGATATTTCGCATTTTCTCTAATAATTTTTTTTTCTACAGATTCTGATCGA
This sequence comes from Cettia cetti, assembly GCA_013401135.1. Taxonomy (NCBI): domain Eukaryota; kingdom Metazoa; phylum Chordata; class Aves; order Passeriformes; family Sylviidae; genus Cettia; species Cettia cetti. The sequence continues at coordinate 19,910 of VZUI01047872.1, read as the reverse complement.
GAAGATGGAAGCTACTGTCCACCTGTAAAACGTGAGAGAACTTCATCTTTGACTCAGTTCCCTCCTCAGTCAGGTAAGTGTTGCTGCAGTATTATATATGAGGGATGGTTTTCATCCCTAGACATTCTTTTTCCAGTCATGTAGGCAGTATTATTACTGCCTGCTGTGCTTTGGGTTAAGACCACATCAACCATGTACTCATGTTAATAAATTTGGTGAAGCCCAAAGGAGCTGATAGTTTTTTAAAATGTTTTCTGTCTGTAAGTTTATGTGTATTTGTAGTTTCAGCTTTTACTCTTGTGCTGTTTAAATTGCAGAATTAACCAGAAATCTTCCTGATATGTTGTGACCAAGTTGCTTCTTTCCAAATTTATATAAGTGCTACCTTTTTCTTAGTTACTCTGAAATTTTTCAAGTCTCAGCTCATGTTTTAGTCCTTTTCTTTTCTCCCATTCGTTTTAAAATGGGGAGGATTCAGTGCATTTCTTAAACACCTGATATATGCAGGAGAGATTGACGACAACCTGCGTGTGTGCACAGTCAGGGCAGTGAAATCACTGGGGTAAATTTATGCAGTTCAGTTGCATGGAATGGTCACATTTGGTATTTGTTCACTCACAGGAACAGTCTTGATTTGTGCTGTCTCTCCTCACAGATCACATGAAGGTTTTAGCTTTGGTCAACAGTTTTTTTAGTTAAGATATGTCAGTGTATGAGGCAGATTTCGAGACTGCTACTTTATTTCTACCATCTTAAGTTGAATTAAGGAGATAAAAACCTTGAAGGAGAGAACAGTAAAAACATATTCCTCTTATATGCAGCACATTCTGTAGATGTGACTAAAAGATGGAAGCCTAGTTGTTTTGATTTTGATTTTAAAGAAATAAATGACTGTGAAATCCAAAATGTAGTTGCTGATACTTTATTGGCACAGCATTCTAAATTCATGCACCAGTGCTAGTCAGGGGAAGAAGCTCTTGTCTTTCAGATCCCAGTTTTCTGGTGTGCAGCTCAGTGGGTCTCTGGATGCTGTCCTGTGAATTGAGTAACCGGTGTTGCTGCTGTCTGCTTGCCAACCACTCTTAGTAAAGGAATGCACAAAAATAATGGGGTTTTGTAGATTTTATGTTAGAGTATGTGTATACCCAGATTCCCCATAACCTCTAACACTCCCGCTCCACAATGTCTTTGTCTTACAAGATTAGAATCTCTATGCTAACATCTGTTAAGAAGTGGAGGAAAACAATTTGCTCAACTCTTTAATGGTTAAATACTGGATGTTCCAGGAGTCCAGTATCCTTTCTCAAGCCTCTGCTTATCTAATGTATTTTGAGAAGATGTGGTAATTTATTTCCTGATGGCTTTGTTCTCTTCTGGTGTGTGTTGTTGTCAAGTAGTGACAACTTTGATTTGAATTGCAACTTCCATAAAGACCTCTTTGAATATTACTGACATTATTTAATGGCTTTTGTTTCCAGAAAATCTTTTACTTTATCACCTTCTTATTTCTTTTTGTGGGGTTATGTTTCTTCAAGAACGGGGAAAATCTATTTATATGAAAACTGTGTCATGTTTAAACTTAAAGCAGACAATAATAAAAAGACAGAAGTTTGAATTAAAGGAAATACGAAAAAATATTTAAGACTTAGTTATAAATGTAAATGTCACATCTCTTAGTACAGTGGTGTTCAGAGATGAGCTTAATTTCTCTTTTCAACATACTTACACTTTTTCTACAGCCTTATAAAAGCTAAAAGAGCCAGTAAATACTGTTATGCTTTTCTTCATGCAAAGTGATCTGTTGGAGAAATCTCTCTCCTTCTGATTGTCCTATTTCCTAAACTGGATTGTGATTTTTGGATAACACTAAAAGTACTAGAACTGCTGGACAGAATGTCAGCCAAACTCCCTATTACTTGCTTCTTTTGGTCCCAGCAAAGGATGGAAAAGAAATGCTGTCCTTTGCCTGTTTTTTCAAACATTTTTTCCCTTTTGTTGACTGTTATGCTGCTGAGGTGACATCTGACAGTACTCCGATGTGCTCTTCTCTGTTTCTGTAGGAGTTTTGTCCTTGCAGGGTAGTTCAAACCTAAGTTGCCTCTTGGTGCAGACAGTGCAGTCCATCAGAGCCCATGTGTTCACTCCTACTCTCTAGCAGGCATTACACACCTTTATGCTTTCTCTCAGCAGGGGCCTTTTGAAATGTACTACACATTTTGCAATGCCATTATATATTCTAACACCAGTTCTAATTCCTAATTCAGATACAATTCATATTGGGAATCCTGTACTCATACAGGATTCAGAAAAAATGAAATTTGTTCTTTCTCTGTTTCAGGAGACACTGAGAGGATTTTATGGACAGTGGCTTGTTTGCTACTTCAGCTGTAATACTGTTTTAGTTTAGAAGAAAACAAATTACTAGAGAAGTAATTTTCAGTTTGAAGTCTGGGAACTGGTTTATAATAAACAACAACATACACAACTTCCCTTTTTTTTTACTTTTTCCTTGACTGCAGTTACAAAGAACAATGTCTTTATGCCATCAAGCTTCTGTGAACCCTCTACAGGCAATTCTGACTCAGAACCAGGTGAGCTTCCTCATTTTCTGCTTTTTTTCTTGAACTGTTGTTGATTTGTCGTGGTCCAAAGTATTCGGATACATCTGTCTGTGAGAATGGAAATGATGATGGTTCTGATCTTAGCGCTGTTCTCTTGCTCACTTCATTGTTCAACTTCACCCTTGCTGGAGGTAATTATAATATCAAAATTGTTAAATGTGTTGGGAGTGATGGTAGAATACTGCAGTATGACTCTATCCTGCTAGCCTCACAGTAAAACGTGGGAAATTCTTATCTACTTTGGAAAACTGTTCGTTTTTATTGGAAAGCAAAACAACCATAAGCCATGGTGATGATGGTGTTCAGCTGTAACCTATGAGCCCTGTGAACAGAACTGCTATGAACAGAACTGCTCATTTTGGTCTCTGTAGTTCTGGTTTGGTTTTGTTGGTATCACGGTAGTGCACATCAGCATTGTATGCTTATAACCAAGCACATTGAGGCTGTAAGATGCTGATTTGTCTTATTCTGAGTACTGATATTAAGCCCCTAAAAGGAAAAAAAGTTTAATTATTATTTAGTTCTTTGGAACTTGATTTTTAATAGCTGTAGATTTATAAAATTTTTTTTTAGATTTTGGTACTTAATTTAAAAACTGTAACTGTAAGTGAGTGTGAGCAAAGGAATTTCTTTTATCTTCATACTACAAAAGCATGAATAAAAGCTTATTAATACAAGAGACTAACATTAAGCAATTAAGTTTAATTTAATTTATGATAATTAGCAGTTAGATACTTGTTAGCAACTGTCATGTTCAGTCATAATTTTGTTTTCTCTAGTTTCTCACCTAAAACCTTTATTACCTATATTAAGTTCTTCACAGAAGGACTTAATGTCTTCATGTCTTAATGTGTTCACCCATTTCTCTGGTGAACACAGTCTTTTTCCTGTTTCTTTTGAAAAAAATTTGAACTTTTCGCTTGTGACACCATGTGTTTGTCTGTGATGTATATTTGCTGTGATGATCACTGGAAATTCAGGTTTCATTGTGAAGAAGAGCATTTATTCTTTGGAAATCTTCTAATAACTGTGCATATTTATAGAACTTGTGGGTTGTTACAGTGGGGAAAACATGAGGAATTTTGTGACTGAATGGATATTTCTAATATGTTACAATTTTGTATTTCACTTCCAGAGGAAAAGAGCAGTGGATTCCGGCTGAAGCCACCAATACTTATCCATGGTCAGGCCCCCAGTGCAGGTGAGTTCACTGTTTACTGCAACAGTACAAAGAAAGCAGCTCAAGCATTTTTGTTTAGTTAATAGTTTCATCAATCAGCTATTGTAAATAGAAGGTGGCAATACCTATATATCTGCAGAAAAAGTCTTGTCTTCTCCAGGTTGCTTGTGTCCATATCCACTGTGTAACACGTATGGATGCACCCACCTTTCGCATTGGATCAGCTGTGCATGTCTGAAGTGCATCTCCAGCTGTCCCTGCTTATTGAGCTTCTGTTTGTGTTTGGAGTAATCCTGCAGACATTGAATTTGATTCCTTTGGTAGCAAACCATAAGAAAAAGGGTGTTCCAGGCATGCCTTGAGCAAGTTCCAGCCATTACTGAATGTTCAGTCTGTGACCAGGCCAGGGAGTTGGAAGTGTCAGAGCTCCCACTTCTCCTCTCCTTGGCTTTGGGCAGCTGTGTGGGTGGAGGGTCCTTGCCTGCAGGTTGACTATGACCGAGTTTCCTCTTTACTGATGTAGATCCAGCCACTATCAGGAAGATATTAGTATTACAGCTCCTTAGGAATTTCAGGGGTAAGAATACAACCCCAAAACTGTTTAGGTAATGAAAGCTATTATTGCATAAGTATATGGAAGCTTCATTTCATTTGCAGGAAGAGTGGTAAATTTAAGAAAGGAACAAGCTGTTTTGAGCTTTTGAACGTTTGAAGTTAGAATAGCTCTATAATCTGATGTCATGCCCTTTGAATATGGGTGACATGAAATGCAACTAATTGTTATGAGTGAATTCTGTTGCAGTATTTTATTGGATCAAGAGTTCATCTTGGCTTTTTTCCATGAAGAAAACTGAACCTTCTGGGCTTGCTATAAACTTCTAGAGTTGATGTTACAATGTTCGCGATTTTTTTCATTAGGTTGTTTAAAGTCAATTAGCTTTTTGAATCGTAAGAGCAGAATTAGAGTTGTAGTGCTGTGCATGTTACTATAACAACCAAAGAGGCCAGGTTAATTCAAAAAGCCAAAAGGTTGTTAAATGACACAACACAACTATTACAGTAACGATATGTTTGATTGTATGCTTAAAAAAAAAATCTTACTAGTATCTGGAAACTACTTTATTGGAAGGAGAAAAGAAGACTTGGAATGTGCAGTTGAATAAAAAATGTCAGTGCATAAGTAGGAGGATTACTGGTATACTGTTCATTTCTCTTACATATTGGCTTTTATTTCTGGATCAGTACTAAACTTCTGTTCTATGCTTTCCTAGATAAGGTAGACAGTATATTTTGAAGTGTCTTTTTAGGCTAGGAAATAGTCTTCCCTGTTTGGGACTAACTCTCTTGAGGCTGAGTAAGGAGGGATGGAAAAGAAGTGAGCAGAAGCTTTTCTAGTGTCTGTTTTTTCATTGTGTGTTCTGTTGGAAGCAGTTAGAGAAAATTAGATGAAGCTGAATTTTCCAACTTTAAAGCTTTATACTTCTTGAAAAAACTTTGCTCTTGCAGGTCTCCCTAGCCAGAAACCGAAGGAGCAGCAGCGAAGTGTGCTTCGTCCAGCAGTATTACAGGCACCACAGCCAAAAGCTTTCTCACAGATGGGTAAATAATGCTTTTGCACTCTAAATACAGTGGAGAGGGAACAAAAATATTGAATTTGTTTAGTGTGGTGGTTTGGTTTTGCTCAACACCCACCTTGGTTTTTCTAGTTTTCTCCTTTCAGAAAGGAAACATCTTAAATGGTAAGTGTATCTGTATTACATGAAGGTCTTGTGTAGGATGACTGTCTGGTGTTGACTGATCTCTAACTTTGGTGTAGTCCATGCTTGAGTTTGGAATAAAAAGTCTTTTAAGAGTGTGGTATAGCAGTCAATCTCAAATGACAGCATTGACCATGGTGTAATAAGCTGTTACTGATAACTGATCAACAGTAAAATACCTAAATCAGTGAGAGGTGCCTCTGGGCTTGGGGGCCATTTTGGAGTTGGGACTTTGAAGTACAATTTTAATTCTGAACATAGAATTTTAATTCTTAAGTTTGGTCATTCATATAATGTTTATTGTATTATGGAATTACAGAATTTGATATAGCTGATGGAAATAGTCATGATTAAAATGTGGAAGTTAATGTAAAAAACAGTCTAAGGTGTCCCTGTCTCCTAAACCCCATGTTTCCCCAGCTTGATGCCATTTGTTATGTGGAAATTTAGTTGAACAGAAACAAGAGTAACTTCAGTGAATGCAGAATCTGGCATAGAACTAAGTATTTCTAGCTTGATTTTTTTACATGCCTCCTGACACAGATACAGTACTCTACAGAGTACTTATTATCGGGGTAAAAATATTCAGTGGAAGTTCAGTATATGAGCAGGTAGCTCAGTCTGAAGACAAGCCCTTCTGGCTGTGAACAGTATTAGATTGGAATTTGTACATATTGAAGTCCATAAACACTTGTATAGATTAATTTGCTGACTTGGGTTTCTGCATTTGGAATTTTGATTCTGCTAAAAATTGCTGAATTGTGGTTCTCATGTCACTTGCAAAATACTATGGGAACCTTTTACCTGACGTTGCAATGTTTAATGGACTTAAACAAGAAAACTGCATGCAATTTGCAAAAGAAAACTTTTATGACAGTCTAAATATTTAGGGAGTTAATGTATTTTCTTATTTCTGTGTTGCAGTTCTCAGCAGTGGCACCAATGGTGTAAATATCCCTCCAGATTCTGCAGCCACATCAGAATCACCAAGTGACGCAACACAGAAAAGTTCAGACTCTGAAGACAAGGTGAGTTGCAGAGGGAGACTTAAGGTGACAGACATAAATATGCTCTGGACAGAGTAAAAAGCCAGTAGCAGCACATGAATACCCTACAGGAAGTGGACAGTGCAGGCAATGAGGGTCTGAAAAGCTTCACCTAGAGCAAAAGACATCTAAGTGCATCAGAAGTTATTGGCTATCATGAAAGAAAGGTAATGAAATATTTACTTCCAGTTCTGTGTAGTGTGTCCAGTCCTTTCCTTCAAGTTTTGAGCCAGCCATTAGCATCTGGAGCATCTGATAGCATGAGGGGGAGGTTTGGGGACTTTGAGTGTGGTTGGGCTTTTTTGTAGCTTCATTAGGCTGTTTGCTTTTTGTTGCCATATTAAGCATAGAAATAGTGTTGATAAGACAAGAGTATGGAACGGTTTGCTTTGAAATTAAATTCTTAATCCTGAATATGCAAGCAGAAACACTTGCAGTTTGAATAGCTTTTTCAAGTTTAGTGAAAAGCTGCTGCCACAACTAAGTATCAATACATTAAGTGTATGATTTGAATAATTGGATGGATGTATCACTATGAAAACTGTGAGACATGCTTGTAACCCAGCTTTGTATGTCATTAGGGACACCTATCTGGTTTTAACATTCACAAGTCCTCTTAAGTTTTTTAATCAACTGACCTTGGAGAAAGTTTTCTGGTAGAGGAAAACTCTTAAATCTGGTTACTAAGGATTTCTGGAAGCTCAGTATAAACGGTATAAAGTTTCATAACTGAACTTTTGCCATTTTACCAAGGGTTGTGGTGAGATATTCTATTGTCTTGGCATTTGTAGTTAATTTTGTCTCCCTGAAGCTTTCTAGCACAGCTAGAAGTCATTTGAGTTCATGCAGAAGTTGTCTTAAATGCTGGAATCTCTGCAGAATATTAGATGGCTTGGTGAGAGTGAAAAATTACTTCTGGATTTGTTTCATATGCGTAATGGTATGTGCAGATCTGTGGCGTAGATTTGATGTAGCACAGAGAGAGAGCTTCCTTGTGAGGGCAAGGATACATTATTTGCAGTATTACATGAGCATGGTCTGTCTTTATGAGATCAGATATGAGTCATGGTCTTATTTTATTGTCAGAAAAGATCTTTCTCTGATATCTCTGCCTTGTGCTAATACAAGGTAGCAGAGGGGGAATGTTCTGTCTGGTGGTTGCCATACCTGAGTAGCTCTGTGGCAACTTCCACCTGTCTGGTCTCTGTCTTGAAAACCCCTAGGAAACTATAGGAACCTTAAGCAATATTTTCCTCAGATGGGTGCAAGCTGCAGCCTTTGATCCAACCTTCCTAAACTGGTAGCTGAAGGTCATCAAGGTGGCTAAAGGTCATCAAGGAAACTTGACAGCCCTCAGCCTTTCTGGTAGCAGGGAGATGCTGATCCTTATCCAAAAGGAAGAGGACCAGTTAAGGAAATCCTAGGCTAATGATTTTTATTTGTGTTCAGCAGAATGTTCCTTTACCCTGTGTATCATTCAGTGGTGAAGGACTACTCCCAGTGATCAACACTGGCCCACTTCTAATTGCAAGCAGAAAAACTGTCTTTGAAATGCCAGAATTAGAATCTGAAGGCAAATGATACAGCTAAGTTATGCAAAGGTTGTCCCTTAAGCATTAAAATAGGATTTGTGAAACTCTTGGACCTAATCTAGTGTTGTTTTCTTACTGCTTTTTTTGACCTATGTGATATGTGCAGGAAGTTCCATGGCTGGCATATGGAGGTAACAGCATCCTGCGTGAGAAACTAACAGAAGGAATTGGCAATTTGTGTTCAGTGAGGTTTCATTGGGATCATGGATACAGGAGGTTCACTTGGGCTACTGGAGTACTGCCTTAAATAGCTAAGGGCTTTGTAGGAAATAAAGCAGGACAGACAGGGATGGGTTCTGCTATGCTAAAAGAAGCTGTTTGAATGCAAAAAGGCACTGAATTGGTCAAGGCTTTATAGATTAAGATCTGAGGAGAAGCCAGCAAGAGGGAGATTAAAGTGAACCTTCCCCACACTTGGACTGATCAAGTAGAGAAAGTAATTAAGGCCCTTGAAAAACTAGTAGCTTCAGAATTAGAGGCCTTGGTTCTAAAGGAGAACTTCCATGCTTGGACACCCGATAAAATGGCAACATGTCCTGGTAGAAATCCTCCAGAATACTCCTGGAGATTTTAAAAATAAGTTGATGAGAATATTTGCATATTCTGGGTAAATTGACATGGGAGGTATTTAGCTGTACCTGAGCAAAGAACTGGCTAGAAATGCAAAGGTTGAGAGTAGCTGTCATTGCAGCATCAATGAGATGGAATTTGAGATCCTGAGGAAACTAATAAGTAGCAGAGTAAAGATCCACACTTCAGGAGAGAAGCCTTCAGGTTGTTCATTGAGCTGGTTGATAGGATTCTGAAGAATGGCAGGGCTCATGAGAGCTCATTGCCTCCATGGACAACCACCTCACAGAATGTATAACCTGTCCCAAAGTGCATGAAATTGTGCAAATGTGGCAGGAGGTCAGTGCCTATGGGCTGGGAGCTCCTTAAATCCAGAAAGAGAATGTGCATATAACTTGTCAAATCAGTCAAGACACCCAAGAAGTATACAGAAGGATTGCCTGGATGTGTGGGAGAACTGGGAAAGCCCAAATTTGGCTGGAGTTGGAAATGACAGGGAATGAAAAACTGCAAACAAGGCTTCCGTTGGTATTGGCAGCAAAGGTAAAATGAAAGAAAGTTGTAGGCCTTCTGCTAAATGTTGAAGGGAACCTAGTGGTGAAAATGAAAAAAATCTGAGGTACTTAATGCCTTTGTCTTGTTTTTGTTTCTACTGAAGAGGTCTGCTGTCAGGTCTACCAAGTCCCTTTATTTAGGGGAAGTTTGATGGAGTGAATTATTACAATAAAGCAGCATAAGGACTGCCTTAGACAGTTTGGCATTCACAGGCCCTTGGGACCAGACAGGATATATCTCTGGGTGTGGAGGGAGAGTCATGGTTTCAGCCCAGCTGGCAGCTAAGTACCATGGAGCCACTTGTTCACTCCCTCCACTCAGGTGTGATAAGGAAAAAAGTAAAGCTAATGGATTGAGGTAAGAACAGTTATTTAAGTGTTGAAACAGAGTAAAGTATAATAATTGTAATTAAAAAGGCAAGAGAGACAGATAAACAAAACACAAAGAAAAAAGTGATGCCCAGTATAGATTCTCGGCACCAACTGATCTGTGCCCAGCCTGTCTCCCAGCAGCAATCAGCCCCTCACCAACAGCTCCCCCAGTTTACCCACTGGGCAGGGCATTCTGAGGTGTGGAATATCCCTCTGGCCAGTTCACATCAGCTGTCCTGCCTGTGCTTCCCCCTCAGCTTCTTGTGCAGCTCCTTGCTGGCAGAGCATGAGACACTACGAGTTCTTGACTTGGGGTGAGCACAACAGAGCCACAACCAAAATATCAGTGTGTGATCAAGATTATTCTCATCTTGGATCCAAAATGCAATGTTGTACTGGCAAGAAAATTAACTCAGGACAGGGAGCTGGGGGGAGCTAGTGTGAGACCATTGTCTGTCCTCAGAGCTGTGGTACTGTGGTGGATCCCAGTTACTGGGGAAGAAGAAAGCATGGCACATGTTTCCACAAATGGCAAGAAAGAGGTTCCAGGAAAGTAGAAATGGCTCAGCTCCATCCTTTCCCTTTGTGGTGAAGGAATCCTAGGATATGAGGCATTTTAAAGGGATTGAGAACAGCCAGCATACCAGCGTAGATAAAACAGAGACCAACCTGATGGGTTTTTTATCGTCTGAGATGATTTGCTTTGCAGAGAGTCCTACTTGTTGACTTTGACTTCAGGCAAGATCTTTGTATGGTCTGAAGTATCATTGTCATATCCAAAATGGAGAGGGGTGTACTGGTTGGGTGGAATTTAAAGTGGGTTAAAAATTGGCTGAAGCAGTGAGCTTTGAGGGTAGCAGTCAGTGGTTGGAAGTCTGACAATTGTCAGTCGCTAGAGGCATTCCTTAGGACTGTTCGACATACACACAAACAACCTGCCAAGGTGGAATAAATCTTGTTAAGTTTGTGGATACCAGTACACTGTGGGAAAGGGAAATGGTCAATATGTGGGAAGGTAGGGGCTGTTCAGCAGGATCTCAGCAGCTTGGAGCAACAAGCTGAGAAAAACTAGCTGATGGTCAGCAAATGCAAAATTCTGTACCTTGGGTTAGAGAACCCATGCATCACAAGGACTGAAGAGGGACTGGCTAGAAAGCAGCTGTGCATACCAGTCTTGGAGATCCTGATACTGCATGAAAAGTGTTGAGACAAGTTCTCAAATACAGAATTTGTTAGCAGATCTATAGATGATAGTATTGCTTCTAAAGGTGACAGTTATTTTATTTTGGAGGAAGGGAGATCAAAAAGGGAAAATTTCACATTGGCCAGTCATAAAGACTAGTAATGGGTTCTCTAGACAGGCATCTTCCCCCTGAGTGTCCTCTCCGTGGAGCAGGTGGTACCCCCTAATATTCTTCCCATAGTAATTATATAGTTTTCTTCATTATATGCTCAGACTTCCTGTGGTTAGGGTCTTTTCTTTTCTGATTATGGTGCTGTTGATGCTGATGGGAGTGTGCTTTGTTGAGGGGCTACTGCTGCATGTGGGTCACTTCTGAGGTTTTGTGTGTGCATAGTGTTGGGTCTTCCCATCAGTGTCAAAAGCTATTGGGTAGGAAGGTAGGACAGAGCAGGAGGGAGTCATTCCCATGCACATTGCAATTGTTTTCCAATACTACTTTAGGGATTTGTAAGTGCAAAACTCTGAGTATAGTGGAACAAGAATTATCATATGGCAATAATCAGGAAAAGTGCCACCACAGCATGTGCAGGGAGAAGTCACAAAGCCGCTTGTGGAAAGCAGGTGGCAGAGGTGCAGAAGAGCAAGTCCTTAGGAGAGCAAAAAGTTCAGGAACTTTCAGGTGCTGTGCAGCAGTGATGAACAATAGATGGAACATGAATAACTATCCTTTTATTGATTAAGAGGACTTAAGGGCTGCATTACTAAAACTGCAGCCATTAAGTTCAGGAAAATGTTTTTTCTCTTTTTGTGCCACTGGTGGATGTTATCTGGAATACTGTATAGTTTGGGGCTTTACAGTACATGAAAGACACTTAATCACCAAGGGGGCTAGTGGCTGGAGCACAAGATGTGTGATGAGAGGATGAAAAAGCTGAGTATGTTCTGCTTGGACTAGGGCAGGGGAATTGGATTGTTCCTCTCAGCTCTCAAGTGGTAGGCGGTGGCAAAATAAGAATGAAATCAGGAAGTGTCTATCAAACAGATGAGAAGCTGCAGGTGTGGTGTGAAGGGGATTCCAGATGGGCTTTAGGACATAACTCTCATACTTAGTGTAGTTGAACTTTGAATCAGACTACCAAAATGTAAAAGTGTCATGTTGATTTTTTAAAACTTGGTATGAGATCTTGGGTAGCCTAACAGAAGTTTGAAGTTGATGCTTGGAACACAGTTTGGACTAAGTAATTGTTAGAAATTCCTTTGAACCTTAACTATTCTGTGATTTGCTAAGAAAAACACTTAACAGCAGAGACATTATTTAAATACAAAACATGCCTTGTAGATCTGGAAGTGTTATTGGCTTGTCGTTGTAAATGAGTGTGTGACTCATCTTGTTGTAAGGTCTTTTTATTTAAAGAAACTGAACTTCTTAGGCTACATTTTTCCATTTCTTTAGGCAGCAGAATGTCAGAAAAAGGAGTCCAACAATACGTCAGATGATGACAGCTGTGAGAAGGCTGAACTAAATGCACAGCAAGCATTTGTTTTTGGGCAAAATTTAAGAGATAGAGTTAAGGTAAACACGCATTTGTTCTCTTGACTATGAAGTACTGTGAAGCTACTATATGAAAAGGTTAAAACCTCCATGTATATATGTAAAATTAAAAGCTATGAACACAGTAGAGTTGACTGTTTAATAAACTATTATTCTGGACATTTAATAAATGAATTCTGTTAAGTAGTGTAAGAAGCTTTTTCAAAAATATATGCATCTAGTGCAATCATGAATAAAGGCTAAAGCTCAGTAGAATGTTGGTTTGCTCAGGTTTCCTAGCATAATAAAAGAAAGTGTAATATCGGGACATAGACTTACCTTGTTTTATTGTAGAAATAATTTGTGGATGAAACTTTGTCTTTAGGAAGAATGAGTTGAAAAATTTGTGGTCAGTAATTAAAATTGATATATACTTGTTCCTTTTCTAGCTAGGAGATGAAAGTGATGAAACTGCTGATGTGCAGAATGCTGGCCTTCTGACATCAGATATACCTTCTGCTACAAACTATTTTCTACAGTACATCAGTTCCAGGTGAGACTACAGGGAAACCAGTAGAACAGTTCTCTGTACTCCTTATCAAAAATTCTTTATGATTCTGCTCTTTATTGGATGCAGGGCTTACACTGGGTCAGTGGGGACCCAGACTTCTGAAGAATGAGATGGCAATCTTCAGATCTGGGGGAATCATCTCATCAAGGGAAATGCATTTGATACTATTTATTTCACCACATCCTCACCAAAACCTCTTCAGAAAACCGACAAGCATGACATGAGAAGGCTTTTCATGAATTACTAGAAACAGTGATGGACTAAATTTGAGCTACCAGTAGAATCTTGTGGAGATCTGCACTGTATTTATATTGTTCAGTAGGTTTCATATATGATACGGGTAAAAGGAGGAATAGTTGAATTTTTTCATGCAGGCCACTCTGAAAAGTAAGCTTTTCAGAGTGGCCTGCATGAATAATTAGGAGGCTAACTGGGAGAGAACTTCTGAGGCAATATCAGAAGAAATGTGATGTGTAGGTAAAGTGAGGCAGCCAGGAGAAAACTGCTAATCCTGTCTTATGTAGTGATGAGCTCTGAGCTGACAGCCTTCACTTGAGGCTAAGGCAGTGATACAGCTCTGTGAAAATGCTAGCTTAGTAGTGGTCAAAAAATGAAGTAGTGTACAGAATGAGAAAACAGAATACAGAGCTGTAAATTCAAGTAATAACTGGAAAACAGTGAGGGGAAATCCCACCAAGAGTGATGAAGCAGAGCAACATCTCTACTCCTGGAGTAAGCTGAAAGTCAGATTGAAGCAATGAAATAATTGTAGGAAAAGCACCGATACATGCTTTTTGTCCTTATATTTGGCATTTTTAAGATCCTGTTCACCATGCAGGTGGCAGTAAGCAGTTTTGCAGTCAATGAACTTTTGATGCTGAACTTTTCAGGTGTTGCACTGGAGAGGTAGAGAACACTTTGCCCTCTTGATGCCAGATCAGTGTCTTTCCAATAGACACAGTCAGACTTGTTCAATCAGATTTGGCATATAACAACTAATATGTGGCCTTCAAATAGTGATTTTTTTCATATTTTTCAACTCATATGACATCTACTGTCATTTCATTTGAGTCTTTGGCAGGATTTATTCATGGTGAATCAATTGCCAGAAACCTAGTTTTGCACTTGTCTTAAAAAGTAATAGTGTCTCTAAGGGGAGTTTACTCTGGTTTTCAGCTTAGATGGCAAAGCATTATGGTAATCAACTTAAAAGGAAACTCCTCCCTTTGTGTAACGCTGTCAATTCTTTAAAAACTCTAAATGTGCTAGGTGGTGTGGCATATACTGGTAGGCCACATTGAGTTCCCTTTCAACATTTGGAGCTCAGAACTGTGGTATTTAATTCCCTTAGTTGGTAAAGCTGTCTTCCACTGAGGATCTCCTTTGTTCTAGGAATCTCCTTAATCAGAAGTAGCAACTCTACATGTACAGTTCCAAGGTTTGTTTGGTTTCACTTGAATCATGTAGATGAGAGTTCCCATTTTCCAAACTTGGTGAAATGCATGTAGGCTTGATTCAGAATGTTCTGTCTCCTGTATGTTCACTTTGTGAGCAAGCTGGTGTCTTAAAAAGATATGACTGATGGGAAGGGACAGGAACAATGACTTGCTAAGTCTTTTGAGTGTGTAAAAGAATAAAACTCTTGTCCTTCCTAAATAGGATTTAAAATCTGTTAATAAAAACACTAATGGGAGGAGGACACTTTTATTCTGTAAGGAAGAAGTAAAGGCTGAGATTTGATTGTGAAACTTCTTTGAGAGGCTGTGATATTGCAGCTAGTCTGATTAAAGGCATTACTTATCCCTGCTACCTTTGCTTCCTGTATGATACTGAAAGTGCTTTTGTTTCCATTCTTCCCATTTCTGAGAGAATTGACATAAAAATGTGTAGTAGTTCAACTCTGTGCATATAGAATACTGTTTAAAAAATGTTACATGATTATAGCCCTCACTTGGCATTCACCATTGCTTTGTATGTTATTAGTTAACTGAAGGGGAAGATTTTTACAGAGACAAAATAATTTGTAGTCATTCTGAGAGAATTTTCATTCTGTAAAACTAGAATGTGCTCTCGCGTTAAGTTGAATTAATTTTTACCTATGTTTGTGTCAATCAGTGCTTACTTTATTAAAGCCAGTGAAAATTACTCACTTTCTGAGGAATTGTACTGGTAGAAAATAAAAGAGGTATTTTCTGTCCTGTGAAACCTGGCTTATTTCTTGGGTTTTTTTCAGTGTAGAGAATTCTACGAACAGTGCAGATGCATCTAGCAACAAGTTTGTTTTTGGACAGAACATGAGTGAGCGAGTCCTAGTGAGTATCCACTATGTATGTGTATGTTGTGATTTTGCCAGCAGTTTTGTTATGGATTCTCACTCAGGAATTTTGAGAGCCTTTAATTATACTTGTCACTTGAGTTATGGGATTTTTTTCAGTGGTTTCCCTTGAAGGTAACTTTGAGTGCAACATGGGAAGTTCATTATACGCTATTGTTTGCCCAGCAATACTCTTCAGGATTTCCCTGCCAAACTCTCTCAATGTAAGCAGATTCAGTGCTCTCTGTAGTGCACATAGTTCTTGTACCCAAGCACTTTATGGCACAGCTTGTTGCTTTAAATGGCTTAAGGAGTATAAGTATTAGAGAATATTTTATGTCCTCAAAATTGAGAGCAGCTCAGTCATGTGACTCTCCCAAGAATGGGATTTCAAGCCCAGCAGTAAAACAGCTGCTCTGCTGAGGATTGAGGTATGATTCTGGAAATGCTGTTTATGATGTACCAACCTAAGTAATAACTTTTAGTATACCTCACTGTTTCCTGCTGTTGTTTTTATTCCTGTGCTGCAACAAAATAGAAACATTTAATGAGGAGTGTTCAGACCCAACTACTAAGCAGGAGTTGAGACAATTGTGCCATGAGTAGCTGAAATTGACTTGCTGTGTTCAACAAAGCAAGTCAAAAAGCCTCAAAATAAGGATTGAAATTTGGTATCAGTTCAAGGGAAAATAATTTGAACTGTTTTTTGGTCACACTCCATTCAGTTCCTTGGCTGAGGTAGTAGGATAGCTTTAACTGTGAAAGCATATTCTCTTGTGAGATTATTTTTTTACCATATAGTTTATAAAAGTTTATAAACTGGAGCTGCCCTCAATACTTGGTCACTAGTCCTGTTCAGTAGAATTAGTATGTGTTTTCTCTCTTCTGTTTACCTCCTCTTATTTCTGTAATAGAGTCCACCAAAATCAAATGAAGGTAGTACAGAGAGTAATAAGGAGAATGCTGCTACAGAGTCTGGGTCTGAATCATCTTCTCAGGAGGCCACACCAGAAAAAGGTGAAAAACAAGATATTATATTAGTAATGTTAGTTAATCCTTTTTTAAATGACTGTATTTTTCAATAGCCTGTTAGTTTTCAAAAACATAAGATTTTTGTTGCCTTTATGTCGCCTGTAACCAAAGATACAGGCTGGGTGTGGAAGTTGCTGGATGCTGTAGATCTTCTAATATTAAACATGTACAGGCTGCACTGTCTTTTTCATTGTCATTTTGTGGTAGTGGGAGTATCTTCAACAGAATAAAATTAGAGGGAATTAACAGAACTGGTAGTGGGACTTGGTAGAGAACGTAGGAAAAATGTGGCAAACTTTTTTCTAACAATTCTGTTTTATTCCTAGTGACTGAATTTCTGAGTCAGATGTGTATTGCATTGAGTGGGTCCCCCACATGTTGCTTGAACTCAGAACTGTTTGCTGGGTTCTGTGACTTGAAATTGTCAAGATATTATGGCAGTTATGGGAACTATGGGTTTTCTTCAGTAAACTGCTTGCAAGTCCAAATGAAAGTGGAAAATAAATTGCACTGTCCATGTGTAGGCACAGCTGTATGGCTGGCAAGTACTGCTGGAGCATTTAAGCAAGTGTCCATGCAAAGGTTTTGATCTATTGTATGTAGGACAAAAATTCTTGAGAACTTATCTCTTTTGTCCCTTATGCTTGTAAAACAAGTATTAAAAGACAAGCTTTAACTTCTGCTTAAATTTCAGTCCTTTTTTACGTGTTCTATTAAGGTCTGTCTTCTATACTTTTCAAAATTCTGGTGTACTTGTGTGTGACCTTTGTACATCTTATAAAATTTTATGCTAATCATTCTCAGACTCTCAAAATGTTTTTCAGCTAATAATATTTCAGAGTCATTGGCGGAGTCCGCAGCAGCCTATACTAAAGCAACAGCAAGGAAGTGTTTATTAGCAAAGGTAGAGGTGATTACTGGGGAGGAAGCTGAAAGTAATGTGTTACAGGTAAGAAACAAATAGAGTAGAGGAGATTTGAGTTTGTGGGGATTCATATGGATGTCCAATGAATGCACATCATCTGATTCCCTACAACTCAACATTCCTCTATATCTCTAAAGTATTTTCTTGTACTAAAATGCAAACTTTAGATATTTACATCAGATCCTTATTTATTATCTTGGGTTTTTTTTAAATTTCTTCTTTCTGAGTAAATTTTTGTGTATAAGCCATCCAGGTGTATTTCAATCATGCTTTCCTGAATCCATGACATAGAAGCTTCTATTTTCTATGAGACAATTATTTGAAGAAAATTTAAATGAACTATATATTTTTTAAGTTCTTTAATTGTTATACTACTGAAGATTTTCTAAAACATGGAATGGAGTATTTATGCCAGCAGTCTAGTTTTTTGCAAAACAAACTATATCACAAACACACAGGAATTTGGCTTGAGGTACTTAATTGAATTAGTGATGTTGTAGAAGGATATTTAGGCATGGCTTAGACTCCTGATTTTAATCATAATATATTTAACATTGCAGTTATTCACTAACTTAAATATTCTTACTAACTCAAGTATATCCTTAAGAAAAACATGCAGAGTTTTCATATAAAATGAAGTGGTATATGTATTTTTTCCCATCTCTCTTTATCCTCCAGTTATATTTTGGTTTTTTTCTTTGAGATATTTTGTTTCTGAGCATTTGAATTGTGTTATTTTCAGGGATAGCTTTTTTGTCTTACAGACAGGATGCTCTATTCTGACACTAAACAGTTTCACTGTCAGTATCTAATGCTTATCAGTTACACTTGTATTACCTTACAAAATGACACTCTATAATGTTTATCTTCTTGGACTTCTTTTCACCAGACATAAATGGTCATTAAATGGTTCTTTGGATATGTCTCTGTTTCTATGTAATTCAGAAATGTCTGGATGCTTCACATAATTGAACAAGACACAAAAGAGATAAGAATCCTATTTCACTTAGGAAAACCACAACTCTTTATAGAGTGGCATGAATATGTTGTAATTTAACAGACCTCTTGCCTATAATTTTCTTTTCTTGTGAAAGGTAATGCATTAAAATTCCAAATGGGACTTGTACAGACAGAACTATGTTAATGTTGCAGAAACATACAGAGCTAGATGTGTTGAAGTGAAGATGAGAAATGGAGGGAATGAAAATGGAAATATCTTTTCCACTTAGTGCATGCTCATCTGTGGGGAACTTGAGGAGTGATGGTTTGAGGTATAAAACCTCAGCAGTAATAGTGAAGTTGGATTGGAGAGGGTGATATAGGAATGTTTGGCATGGAAGAAAAAGGGAGCTTGTAGGTCAAGAAGGAGTATTCCTACTGTTGGAAAAAGTACATATACCTTTAGAATTTTATAACCTATGAACCCTGCAGGGAGGCAGTAAAAATACCTTACTTATTAATGACTTTGTGTAGTTCAGGCTTTAATCATGAATTGATAATGAGCTAGCATGGTTGTTCATTCTTTGCTTCCTTACAGGAAGAATTTTGCTTTGCTTTCATTGTATTTGCTGGGTCGTCCCAGTACCAAATACCATTTTCAGTGGTGCAATACTTACCTAAGGCTTTTAAAAAAATTGACTGATATAAGGTAGTCTGTTATGACATTACCTGAAAATTACTTGTTGTTTTGATCTTGAACCCTCTTATTCTTTAAGAATATATAGCTTCTTTTAATAAAACCTGATGAAAACAGATAGCATATTTTGAGAAATTTATTGCAAAAGGGAGGATGACTGTTTTGGTTTCCACAGTTATAAACAAGAAAATTTCCAGTATGAAATCTGAATTTTCTTTAACAAACTGTAGGTGACTAAGAAATGTATGATTACTTCAATCAACCACTATGCCACTGAGATATTTTCTGTTACAGATTCAGTGCAAGCTGTTTGTATTTGATAAAATCTCTCAGTCTTGGGTGGAAAGAGGTCGAGGGCTCCTGAGACTCAATGATATGGCCTCAACAGATGATGGAACATTACAGTCTCGACTGGGTAAGGGGAACCAGGGGAAAGGAGATACTGGATGACAGCCATGCTATTTTCATAGCATTCTTCCTTGACACACAGCAACATTCACTTTAGTTAGTCTTAGCTCCAGCAACTCAGAAGCAGTTGGGACCTTTTCTTTTGCTTCAGTTAGTGAATATTGCCTCCAAAGAGAGTATCTTTATACCCTTCTATTGCAGCAGATGTTCCAGTTACTTTTTTCCTCCCATAAAAGCAAGCCATGTTTAGTAACTAGAATATTTGCCTATAAATTTATGGTAACATCATTCAGATCTGGCTATTCTGGATGGGTTGCTTGTGGTGGGGGAAGTCTGTTTGAATAGTGCATGATTGTTCAGGCTGGCAGGAATGTGCATTAGTCTGAGATTATCTCCTCAGATACAACTGTTGAACTTCAGCGTATTAATATATAAGGCTTCAGACTAAATAGCTTTAGATATGACTCATAATCTTCATTAGCCTTGTTGCAGTTTAAGCCTAGCCAGCAGCCAAGCCCCTTCCAGCCACTTGCTCACTCCTCCTCCAGCAGGATCAGGGAGAGAATTGGAAGTGTATGAAAGTTAGAAAACTCCTGGGTTAAGATAAAAACACTTCAA